>CM072519.1:1677514-1747514 GCA_036898135.1 Oncomelania hupensis | reverse complement strand
AATAATAATAATAATAATAATAATTACAGGCAATTTATACAGCGCTGTCCAAAATCACAAAGCGCTTTACACAAACAAATGTAAACACAACATGCGTACATTGGTCAACCACATACACATCCCAACACCAAAAATAACTAACAACACTCACTCAGGGCGCCTCAGAAAAGGCCTCTCTAAAAAGATGCGTCTTCAAGTTCATTTTAAAAGACGCTAGTGAAGGACTGTGACGGACGGACCGAGGTAGCGAGTTCCAGGTCTGAACGGAGGAGAAACTGAAAGCTCTACCACCGTGTCTCACCCTGTGGTATTCTGGTACACGGAACATCCTTTCATCTGCAGACGAGCGGAGAGACCCAGGAAGCATGACCGCGTCTCTCACGGCAGTCGGCAGTGATCAAGGAGAGAGAAAAAACAATCTGGAAATACACAAATGCACCACGCAACACTATTTGTATATTTTGTGTGTGTGTGTGTGTGTGCGTGTGTGTGTGTGTGTGTGTGTGTCTGTGTGTGGGTGTGTGGATGTGTGTGTGTGTGGGAAGACGAAACGCGGTTTAATCATTACGTCTTCCAGCTAGTAAGCATCGCCACAAGCAATTCTGTGTATCTGTTTCGAACACGAAATTAAATGTCTGCTTACATACCTGAACTGCGCATGCCACTGAAAAGTGCAAAGGTTGCTACCGTCAGTTGATTAGTGATTCGTGTTATTTATTTTTACTATTTGAAAGATATCGAACCGGTCAGAAGATAGACAGCGCATACTTATGACTTGGGAAGTTAGCGTGAACCTCTGTTGAATCGATTGAGTAGCTTTCTGTCGAGAGAAGACTACTGGTTTGCAAAGTCAAGGTTGAAAACGGGGGCAAACCAAACACAACTCGCGGTTGGAAACACTTTGAGACCTTGATAATAGAGTACAGATACCGAAGGCGTTCGCTATGGAATCCGGATACGAGCGCCTTTACTTCTGATCTATCACAAAAGGTTTTACTGGGATAATTCGTTATGCCTTTACATTAGCTATGTGCCCGAATAGCAACGGCTGATATGATCAAACAAACACTTATTGCGCATGCCTGTTTGGATTAGCCTACATCACTTCCGGTGTATATTTGCACAACCTTTCCTTTACCTCCGTACTGGCGTTGTGTACAGTACAGCGAGAGAGAGAGAGAGAGAGAGAGAGAGAGAGAGAGGGGGAGGGAGGGAGAGAGAGGGAGGGAGAGAGAGAGGGAGGGAGAGAGATGGAGAGAGAGAGACAGAGAGAGAGATGGAGAGAGAGAGAGAGACAGAGAGAGACAGAGAGAGGGAAAGAGAGAGGGAGGGAGAGAGAGGGGGAGGGAGAGAGGGGGAGAGAGAGGGGGATGGAGAGAGAGAGAGGGAGGGGGCCCACTTCCTGTCTTCGCATGCTACACACGTGTGTGTGTGTAGGTGTGGGTGTGGGTGTGTGTGTGTGTGTGTGTGTGTGTGTGCGTACGTGTCCTCTCGATTCTGAGACATATTCCTTGTGTTTTATCTTGGCAATACAATTATTTGATTTGACTTGACTTAACTTGACTTGAGAGAGAGAGAGAGAGAGAGAGAGAGAGAGAGAGAGAGAGAGAGAGAGGAAGAACTAATTGATGGATGGATGTTTTGTAACGCATCAATGTGCGTTCTAAGAGCGTGATCGCACTCCTGGCCGGGGGCGTGAGTAGATGGGTGGGTAGTGGTGTGGGGTGGAGAGAGTGGGGTGGGGTATTTGAGTGTTACACTCAATGTTGGTTTTGTTTTATCAGTAGTTTTGTTTTATCAGTTTTTTTGTTTTATCAGTAGTTGATTCAGCCCCAATGCTGAAATCCTGATAGGGGTAACTCAGATTCGTTTATCCACGCAACCCGTTCAATCATCAACAAGGCTGGAGTCGTCGTATGAAATTTTCCAACTTTATTCAGCATACATCAACAAACTGCATACAATCACTCAATCGCCTTTTCCACTCTACAATTCTCAACTATCAACCACCTTTTGAAACAGGTTCGAGCGCAACACAATTTCAACCAACCAGAACAAACCTCGTCATCACCGTCTCACGTCATACAACCATATTTAGGATTGAAGCGTCTCTAGTTACCACTAGAATTATCCATACGCTTCGATCGATAGTAAACAACCAACTCTAGAAAATTCTCAAATAATATCGACCAACTAAAATTACCAACGTTATACAAAGCTTCTTCTAACAACGCAAAATCAAATCAACGATAAATACACTCTGTTATTGCATACTTAGCAAAACAAGCAATCGCATCTATCGTGCGCGTCACACACGAACTATCGTGCGCTTTTTAACGTAACATTGAGTTACAAATTTGTTTTTCGTTGTGTATAAGAGTAATATGTGAGCGTGTATGTTTGCTGCGCTTTCAACCTCATTGGTGATTTAGCAAAAACATTGTTATTATTTTTTCTTCTTCTTCTTCTTCTTCTTCTTCTTCTTCTTCTTCTTCTTCTTCTTCTTCTTCTTCTTCTTCTTCTTCTTCTTCTTCTTCTTCTTCTTTTTCTTCTTCTTCTTCTTCTTCTTCTTCTTATTAATGGACCATGGGTCAAAGAGAAAAAAAGCCGACATGTCGGTATTGATATTTCCATCTTTCCATCTTTCCATCTTTCATCTTGAACAGATTGGCCCCGCATATAAACGTGCTTCCGTTCAAAAGCATGAGAGAGAGAGAGAGAGAGAGAGAGAGAGAGAGAGAGAGAGAGAGAGAGAGAGAGAGAGAGAGAGAGAGAGAGAGAGAGAGAGAGCGAGAGCGAGAGCGAGAGCGAGACAGAGAGACAGAGAGACAGAGAGACAGAGAGAGATTAGCACTATCCTATGCTATCTTATCCGGCACCACAGATGATCGTTTAACCAGCGTACGCCATTTTTCTCTGTCCTTAGCAACCTTCATGGCTTTGCTAAGTGTCAAGCCAGTACAGTCTCGAATGAGGCCTTCCCACCTCCTTTTCTGTCTCCCTCTTCTTCTGCCTCCTTGCACCATGCTTTGTAGGATGGTCTTTGCAAAGGCCTGATTCTCTGGTAACGTGGCCATACCATCGGAGTTTCTGTTTCTTCACCACTGTCAGCATGTCATCGTTTTGTCCAATGGCATGTGTGATGGTCTGTCGGACTTCGTCGTTAGTGATAGGGTAATAGTAATAATAATAATAATAATAATAATAATAATAATAATAATAATAATAATAATAATAATAATAATAATAATAACAATAATACAGGATGCTATATACGCGCCTTTCCCCAAATCAATCAGGCTCAAAGCGCGGCGATCTATACCAACATACATGCTCACCTGTCTCATCCACCCTCACACACACACCAAATACACATCCATCACTCAAACAGGTGGTGTAAAGGCAAGGAGATCACTAATAAAAGACGGAAAGAAAATCGAATTTTTATTTTTGAAATTTTTATATTGACTGCGCCTTGTACCATTATTGAAGGGAGGGAGGAAACCGGAGTGCCCGGAGAAAAACCTCGGTGACCTCAATAGTCTCGTACCTAAGTCACATACGTTCGCCCCTTGCGGGAATCGAACCCGCGACCTTCGGCATAGGAAACCGGCGACTTATCCACTGCGCCACGAGGCCACCCTCGTTCATCTTTTGGGAGCTGTTCACCTCATCTCCATGCTTTTTATTCTTCGATGTAGGTCGGCTATGAGGGTCCATGTTTCAAAAGCATATAGGAAGATGGAGATGACAAGGGAGCGCAGCAGCCTTACCTTGGAGTGTAGACTGATGGTCCTGTCTCTATATGGGTATCAACCTTGTCAGGGCAGCAGTTGTTTGTGCGATCCTGGAGAGGACTTCATGTCGGGACCCATTGTCTGGTACAATAGCTCCTAAATATTTGAAGCTATGCACCGTGTTGAGGGATTAGCCTTAGATTTTGATGTCCGTCTTGATGCCATTTGTGTTGTTGGCCATCACTTTGGTATTCTCTGCACTTATTGCCATTCCAAAGGCTCTGGAAGTGGTGTCAAGCCTGTGTACCATGTGTTCACATCCTTGTTCCTCTTCAGCCAATCCATCACTGTCATCTGCAAAACAGAAATTGGAGATTCCTTTACCCCCTATGCTGACTGTGCTTTCATGTTATTCAAGGGCATCTGACATAATGCGTTCCAGGCAAATGTTGAAGAATGAGGGGCCGGGTAGCTCAGTTGGTAAGAGCGTCTTGCTAGTAACCGAAAGGTCGCTGGTTCGAATCCCGGATTGGTCAACGTGTGATCATATTATTTTCCCCTTTACCAACAACTGGCCCGCTGGTGTCAGTATAAATCGGTCCAGTAGTCACCTATATGCGAAAGTGTCGTGTGACTATAATCTACAAACAACGTTGAAGAATGCTAAAGAGAGTAGGCATCCTTGAGGAGCGCCGATTGTTGTTCTGAACCAGTTCCCGATGGCGCTGTTGTGGAGGACTGCACTGATAACCTTGTCATACAGGCTTTTGATAACTTCAATAATGTTAGGACTGATGTTGTACACTCTCATGGTTGCCCACAGAGCTGCATGCTAGACTTGGTCAAACGCCTTCTTGAAGTCTTCAAATACATGATATAGATGTTGTTGGTGCTCTATGTATTTCTCGCAGATTATTCTGAAGTTAGAAATTTGCTCAGTGGTACTTCGCCCTGCTTGTTCTTCATCTATGATTTGTTCAGCTTGGTGCTTCAATCTGTTGAGTATTATTTTCAGGAGGACTTTGCTGGGATGGTTGATGAGGCTGATGGTGCGGTAGTTTTCACACTCCTGAAGGTTATACTGTGTATCAAGAGTGATGACAAGCGACTGGGGCCATTGTGCAGGCCACTCCCCACTCTGTCAGATCTTGTTACAGATAATGGTGAGAGCGTCAATCAGCGCTTCTCCTCCTCTTTGAAGAAATTCTGCGGATATGTTGTCCACTCCAGCTGACTTCCCTTTCTTCAGTGATTGCACTGTTGCCTCAACGCTTTCTCTGAGAATTGGGAAGATTTCTTCTTCTTATTTGTTCTGCAGAAATGCTAGAACTGATGGGTCTCTTTTCGGTCTGTGGTTGTAAAGGTCCGAGCAGTACTCTGTCTATCTGTCCAAGATTTCTTGTTCTTCTGCAAGACACATGCCAGACTTGCTTTGGATCGTGGAGAACTTGGGAGGTTTAACATTTGTCAGCCGGTTCACAGCCTGGTAAGCCTTATTGCTGTTCTTGTTCAGACTCTTGTTCTCTATGTCCTGGCATTGATCGTCTATCCAGTTTTTCTTTGCTCTGCGCATGCTTGCCTTATTGGATGTCATCAGTGATTTTTCGATAGGCATCAGTTCTTTTTATGAGGTGTACTTTTTCTTTTTCATCTGTCTTCGTTTGTCACACAAGTCCAAAATTTCAGGTGTGATTCACGGTTTCCTTTTTGGGCGGTCCTTGTCAAGGATCTCATTGTGTTGACATCTACTTCACAGCACCCAAAATGAGCAGTGGGGCAAATTTTCCTCTAATTGTGGCTTGGAATATTTCTGCCACATCCGGGTCTTGCAGGTTGTCCAGGCCGAATTTTGAAAAGATTCTGATTCTGATTCTGAAAATACTGTTGGATTGATGTCACAACTGGGGTGGTGTGGTGGAAAGCGCATGTTTAGCATCCAGTATGCTGCTGCTGTGGTGATGATGATGATGATGATAGTGATGGTGCTGATGGCGATGATGATAATGCTGATGTTGATGATGATGATAGTGGTGATGATGATGATTACGGAGATGATGATGATTGTTATTGTTATTATTATTATTATTATTATTATTATTATTATTATTATTATTATTATTATTATTATTATTATTATTATTATTAGTCTATAGTAGAACTCGGGATACGAGATACTCAGTATTGTTTACACTTAACCAGTACGGTCCACTAATCAACGGTTGTTGCATAGCGCTCTTACCGCTCACAAGCTGCGTGGGCTGCACGCAGAGAAAGATGGAGGTTATATCACTGCAGTTTGAAGATTAAGTTGTTGGCACTGTTACTTTAATCTCCATAGCTAATTACTTTCACTTTCATGTCACTGAATGGCAAACATGAAGGATGCAGCCTCGCTGCCGCGCATAAAAATAATACTATTTTCAAATTAATTTGGGAAAAAAAGAGTCATTTATGGCAACATTCGCTTCCTATACTTGCGGTCAAGCGTAACTAGTCGCAAACCACGCCTACCTCGCGGCTGGCCATTCACATGCTGCGGTGACAGTCTCACCTGAATGAACATTGAGGTTTAACGTCTACACCCACCATTGGCGATATGGCAGACGGGGATAACCATCCAAGGAAAAGAGGGGTATGCACCTAAATCAACACTGAACCACCAAAGCAATCATACTGCTAAAATGGACAGTGAAAATGGCCACATTTTATATCGCCCACCACGGGATTCGAACCTGGGTCATCGGTGTGCCAGGCGAACGCTCTACCAATTGAGCTACGGCGGTGGGTCTCACCTGTGAACCTATCCTATCTATATCCTATCCTATCCCGTAACTCGGAGGTCGTAGAGGCACCACAGATGATTGTTTAACCAGCGTATTCTATCTTTCCCTGTCCTCAGCAACCCTGATTGTTTCGCTCAGTGTCAAACCAGTCCATTCTCGAATGTTGTCCTCCCACCTCTTTTTCGGTCTCCCTCTTCTTCTACCTCGTTGCGCTGTGCCTTGCAGGATGGTCTTTGCAAGACCTGATGCTCTGGTGACGTGGCCATACCATCGGAGTTTCCGTTTTTTCACCACTGTGGCAGGTCATCGTGTTGTCTAATGGCTTGTGTGATGGTCTGTCGATCATGTGAACCTACCAAGAAGTAACACTGATTGCATTTATCTCTTTTGTTTTATATGAGGTGACAATATCCCTTCGAGTGAATAATGCTTAATACATAGAACGTGATAAAATGTAAATGTAATGAAATCAATCTAAAATAGCCCCTTTTTATGCTTGAAAAAAACAACAGTTTTGCTTTTTCATACAAAGCAACTTTGTGTCTATTTGTTTATTTGTATTAAGTTTGTTTGTGTGTGTGCTGACAGCAGGTGAGCATGCGTCTCGCGTTGTTTCTCGTTGCACGTGTTTGCAGATTAAATTAAAACTACAGAAAGGAAGAGAAACCGGTTCATTCTTGGAGTCTGGGGTAGGGTAAGGTCTGTAGCATCAACTTAAAAAGAAATTACTCCATTAACATTCCTGCATACACGGTTCTTATGAGTCCTTGCCGTTAACGGCGTAAGTATTAGGGGTTGATGTTTGCAAGCGCTCTTTCTCTCTTTCTCTGATGTCTTAGGCAGGGTAGCCAGACCTTTGCACTTTTGCTGATAATGACGATGATGATGATGTAATGGACGATAATACCCCCTCCACCACTTTATCTACCCACCCTCTTCACTCCACCGTAACCCCCAATTTTATCTCAATCCAACCTACACTCTTTCAAAGAAAAACAAAGTTGTGTGCACTTGCATAAACGTAGAAATGGGTAGCAGACCTTGCCTTTCTTGGCTACAAATGGGTTCATTTGCTAGGAATCCACTTTTTGTCCAGGACCCCACTTATTTCTAAGTGCACGGGAGTGCTTTTAGTGCATAGGAGTGCAGTTGTAGTGCAGGGAAGTGCTCTATCCGGGACGGACAAAATCCAGTCACTTTTCAGGCAAATTTTGAAGAAAAGTCGACCTATATTTCGTCCCAAATAGGAGACAAACTAGGTCAACTTTCTAGACGAAATGAGCCAATTTTGCATCAGATTCTTCCATTTTTTAAATGCATTTTGCTCTCTTTCCGTAAAAAAAAAAACCCTCGAACACTTTCCGATTCCCACATTCTTAAATAAACCCAGTTCTGATGTTTTGCAAATATGTGTGTGTGTGCGTGTGTGTAAAAAGAGTTCAGGTGTGTGTGCGTGCGGTTGTGTGTGTGAAATGAATTCAGGTATGTGTGTGTGTGCGCGCGCGCTTGTGTGTGTGTGTGTTGTGCTCTTGTGTGTTTTGTGTATGTGCATCATGTACAAACGCGACGTGTGACCTTATGTACTGACAGACATGCGCGCGTGTGTCCGTCAAAAACACCTCTCCTTTGACCTAACAAGCTAATATTACCCTCGGTCTGCGCGGATTCGATCATGTTTCCTATTATTCTGATAACCCCACCCAAAGACTGGAGGAAACGAGTTTCTACTTCAAAGCTAAAATATATTTGACGTGAAATGAAAAACAAAACTGCTCTGAGTTTGGCTTTTAGCGTGTTGTGTGATCAAATGTCATTCCACATAATGGATAAGACCAGAACAGCAGGCGTCTATACGTTCCAATAATAAATATGGCACTTTGGCTTCTGGCTTCATCAAATTCGGCTTTCATGTGATATGATAAGATCAGATCAGATGAGGTAAGATCATAAGATAACGTAAGATAACATAAGATAACATAAAATGTCTTTATGTGAATTTTTTTTTGTTTTTTGTTTCCGTCTGTATGAGTGCGCGCGGTTTGTGTGTGTGCATCTCTGTGTTTGTGTGTGTGTGTGTGTGTGTGTGGGTGTGTGTGTATGTGTGGGTGCGCGCGCGTCTTTGTGTGTGAATGTATCTTCTATCTGTTTGAAGAAAATGGTCACCATCCTCTTCAAGTTGGCCCAGAGAAAAGCCAGTCTTTAAAGTCCCACTACAAACCGAAAAGGCTGAATTTTTCCCATCTGCAACTAATGTTAATGCTGAGCTCTCTTTTAAAAAAAAAAGATAATGTAGAGCTCTTTTCGCTAAGTGCTTGTGCAACATTAAAATAATAAAACTTTACTGTGGCGTCAGTGTCTTAAAAAAAGTGTTTCCGAGTCACGGAGTACGAACCAATATAACATGTGATTGGGCGTAAATAACCAGAAGCTGCGTAACAGCGATACGCACATCTCTCTCTCTCTCTCTCTCTCTCTCTCTCTCTCTCTCTCTCTCTCTCTCTCTCTCTCTCTCTCTCTCTCTCTCTCTCTCTCTCTCTCTCACCTAAGTCTTGTAAGAGTAGGTCTAGATAGCAGAATTGAATTGAGATTGTATTGTATTATTATTTGTATTATTGTATTTGATCTTTTGCCTATTCCTCACTGGTTAGAAGTTTATATATTGATTAATTGTTAATTAGGACATGTTGCAATAATACTAGATTTTCCAGTCTAAAGCCTGTACCCCATTAAACGCTCTCTCTCTCTCTCTCTCTCTCTCTCTCTCTCTCTCTCTCTCTCTCTCTCTCTCTCTCTCTCTCTCTCTCTCTCTCTCTCTCAGTATTAAAGACCGAGCCCACTTATTGTTTGTCCACTATATCAATCATTGCGAGATAAATGTATTGAACCAAACATCGTGGATTTTAAACTTATTTCTAGAAATTGAAGTTTGGGCAAACATGAGTTTATTAAAGGCGTTGTCATTTCTGTTGTTGTAAATTCCCTTAGAATGCGTACTAAACACCTTAGGACTCCTGCAAGATCTTTAAGGTTTGGAGCGCAAGTTCTTACAGCAAAAGCTCGTCTCCTGCGCGAAGCTTATTTTGCTTCATATTCATCGTTTTCTGTTTTGGATTACTTATAATTATTTTCATTGTTATTGTCATGGTAAACATGTTCATTTCCTTTTTCTCTTAAACGATTGCCAGTGGCCGTGTGAATTTTTTTTAGTTTTGTTTTGTCTTGTTTTTCCACGCTTAACGGGCGAAATTTTATTTTATTTTTTTTAATTTCGTGTAATATTGTAAAATGGACACATAGTCTTAAACATTAATAAACCATCTCATCAGTCATTCAGTTTGTTAGTCAGTCAGTCTCTTTCTCTCTCGCTCTCTCTCGCTTTCTTCCAACCCCCTCCCCCCCCCTAATTTATCTCGCAACCACCTGTAGTGAGAACAAAACGTGAGTTTTTTGTTGGTCTTGTGTGGATCCATGGATCGTTTTTGCCCTAACACTTTGACAAGCTGCTATTCTGCCGTGAACTGACAAAACCGAGCAAGTCCACAAAACCTACTTTCGAGAAAATCGACGTTTTGTGTTGCGCTATATTACGCGATCGTTTCTGGAAGTTTAAGGGCATATTATAATGCAATTCCTCGATTTAAGAGTGCATACCTTGAATGTGAAAGAAATGTTTGATAGATTTGATGTTTTAAGACTATTTGTGGACTTGCTTTGTTTTGTCAGATTATTCTTGAGATAGGTCTTTGTTGAGAACATGACAAAACCAAGCAAGTCACCCGCTTGGTTTTGTCAGTTTATTATTGAATTAAATCCTTGTTAAAAAAATTCACAAAACCGAGTAAGTCAAATCCGCTTGGTTTTGTCAGTTTATTATTAAGTAAATCCTGGTTTTCAAAATTCACCAAACCAAGTAAGTCCCATAGGCCGTTTCGTTTCTTTGTTAAAAAGTCTGACGAGATGAGTCACATAAGTTGGGTTTTGTAAGATGTGGGTGCGGCAGTTACAGTGAGTGTATATGTGTGCCTGTTTATTGTTTTTAGCCATTCTTCACATAATATTCCTGGGTTGGTATGCAGGAGTCATGGTTTTTTTTGCTCTCCCTTCAAAATAATATTAGATGCAGCCAATTTAATTTTAAAAATACAAAATAATTTTCCTTTCAGTTTCCTATTGTAGCGAATTTCTTGCCTTTACACCACGTGTATGTCTTGTATTTTGTTGCCCTTGCTGTGTGTCTGTAATATATTTGTTGCTGTTTGTTTGTGGGTTCGGGCACT
The DNA here is from genome assembly GCA_036898135.1 of Oncomelania hupensis. NCBI lineage: Eukaryota > Metazoa > Mollusca > Gastropoda > Littorinimorpha > Pomatiopsidae > Oncomelania > Oncomelania hupensis. The sequence continues at coordinate 1,736,717 of CM072519.1, read as the reverse complement.
GAATAGAATAGGCCCAACGTTTCCCGGCGTGTCGTAAGAGGCGACTAACAGGGGTAATGTTAGCACGGCATCACTGGGCGAAAGTCTTCTACACAGAAGTCACCGGCCAGGGCGAGGAACCTCACGTTGCTACAGGTTCAACGACCACGTGCTCGGGGCCAAGGCGAGCCACACTGTATGCGTGGATTTCGGCTGTGCCCAACAGTCTGGAGAGGATTGGGCCCCGCCAGGTCCTTTTTTGCCCAAGACACACAACATGCATGATGACACTATCCACTAATTCCATACCGGATATGTCGTCGCCCGGCTCAAGGACCGCGCCTTCTGTTAGCCACCAGGACGGAGGTGTTAAGTATGCTACTGATGGACAATTTAGCAAGATCCGCACGAGAAACAACATCGTCATAGGAACCTGGAATGTCAGGACCCTAACTGCGGAAGGAAAATTAGAAGAACTGGCCCACGAGTTGGACCGCTATCGATGGAACGTTCTAGGCATTAGCGAACTGCGCTGGAAAGGCCTAGGTGAAACAACGACAGACAAAGGCCACAAGCTTTATTTCAGCGGTAGAGATGACAGGCACGAACACGGCGTTGGGTTCTTGGTCCACAAGAACATTCTAGCCACTGTCATTGGTTGCCGCCCAGTAGACTCATTACCATCCGCCTGAGAGCAGCCCCTTTCAACATCACCATCATCCAGACCTATGCCCCAACATCAGACTATGACGACAGCGAAGTGGAGGATTTTTATGAAAATCTACAGGCGGTCCTTGACCAAGTGCCGAAGAAGGACATAGTCATAGTGCAAGGCGACTGGAATGCCAAGGTTGGCCAAGATGCGCACCACAACTGGGGAGACACATGTGGACCCCACTGCAACAACGAGACAAATGACAGGGGTCTGAGATTCTTGGAGTTTGCCAGATACAACAATCTGGTACTGGCAAACACGCTTGGTCTCCACAAAAACTCCAGACGATGGACATGGCACAGTCCCAGGGTGGAGCATCACAACCAAATAGACTACATCATGGTCAAGAAACGCTTCAGATCAAGCATCAACATTGGCAGGACACGCACTTTTCCAGGAGCAGACATCGGAAGTGACCACGATCTCTTGATGATGTCTTTCCGGCTCCACTTGAAGAGAGTAAATACTGCACTAGACTGAAGTTCGACCTGGACAAACTGCAAGACCCGGAGGTGGCAGAACTATTTCAGGCCACAATTGAAGGGAAATTTGCACCACTGCTCATTTTGGGGGCTGGTGAAGTAGATGTCAACACCATGACCACCACCTTCAACTCAGCTGTGACAGATGCCGCCACTGAGATCCTTGGAAAGCACCGACCAAAGAAGAAGCCGTGGATCACACCTGAACTTTTGGATCTGTGTGATAAACGAAGAGAGATTAAAAAAGAAAGAAAAAGAACACCTCACAGGAAGCTGATGTCTACCGAAAAATCAACAATGACATCCGAAAAGGCATGCACACAGCAAAGGAGAACTGGATAGAAGATCAATGCCAGGAAATAGAGAACAGTCTGAACAAGAACAACAGCAAGAAGGCCTACCAGACTGTAAAGCGGCTGACAAGTTTCAAACAGCCCAAAGTCTCCACGATCCAAAGCAAGTCTGGCATATGCCTTGCAGAAGAACAAGAAGTCTTGGACAGATGGACAGAGTACTGCTCTGACCTTTACAACCATACACCAAATGGAGACCCATCAGTTCTAGCATGTCCCGAGAACAGAGAAGAAGAAATCCTCCCAATTCTCCGGGAAGAAGTTGAAGCAGCAGTGCAATCGCTAAAGAAAGGGAAGTCAGCGGGAGTGGACAACATACCCGCGGAACTGCTACAAGCAGGAGGAGAAGCGACGATTGATGCCCTCACCATTATCTGTAACAAGATCTGGCAGAGTGGAGAGTGGCCTATACCATGGGCCCAGTCGCTTGTCATCACTCTTCCCAAAAAAGGTAACCTTCAGGAGTGTGAAAATTACCGCACCGTCAGCCTCATCATCCATCCCAGCAAGGTCCTCCTGAACATATTACTCAACAGGTTGAAACCCCAAGCTGAACAAATCATAGCTGAAGAACAAGCAGGATTCAGGGCAGGGCGAAGTACCACTGAACAGATTTTCAACCTCAGAATAATCTGTGAGAAATACCTACAGCACCAACAACATCTATATATGTTCATAGACTTCAAGAAAACGTTTGACCGAGTCTGGCATGCAGCTCTATGGGCAACAATGAAAGCGTACAACATCAGACCTACAATTATTGAAGTCATCAAAAACCTGTATGACAAGGCTACCAGTGCAGTCCTCCACAACAGCGCCATCGGGAACTGGTTCAGAACAACAATCGGTGTGCGTCAAGGATGCCTACTCTCTCCAACACCCTTCAACATCTTCCTAGAGCGCATCATGTCAGATGCTCTTGCAGATCACGAAGGCACAGTCAGCATAGGGGGTAGAGCAATCTCCAATCTTCGTTTTGCGGATGACATTGATGGATTGGCTGGAGAGGAACAAGAACTTGAACAGCTGGTACAGAGGCTTGACACCACCTCCAATGCTTGTGGAATTGAAATAAGTGCAGAGAAGACCGAAATGATGACCAACAACACCAATGGCATCAACACGGACATCAAAGTCCAAGGCCAATCCCTCAACACAGTGCATAGCTTCAAATATTTCGGAGCCATTGTATCAGACAATGGGTCCCGACAGGAAGTCCTCTCCAGGATCGCACAAAGAACTGCTGCTCTGACAAGGTTGAAGCCATTTGGAAAGACAGGACCACCATTCTACATTCCAAAGTAAGACTGCTGCGCTCCCTTGTCATCTCCATCTTCCTATATGCTTGCGAAGCATGGACCCTCACAGCAGATCTACAACGAAGAATACAAAGCATGGAGATGAGGTGCTACAGAAGACTACTGGGCATTTCCTATACCCAACACATCACCAACGACGAAGTCCGACAGACCATCACACAAGCCATTTGACAACACGATGACCTGCTCACAGTGGTGAAGAAACTGAAACTCCGATGGTATGGCCACGTCACCAGATCATCAGGCCTTGCAAAGACTATTCTGCAAGGCACAGTGCAAGGAGGTAGAAGAAGAGGGAGACCGAAAAAGAGGTGGGAGGACAAATTCGAGAATGGACTGGTTTGACACTGAGCGAAGCCATCAGGGCTGCTGAGGACAGAGAAAGATGGAGTATGCTGGTTAAACGATCATCTGTGGTGCCCCTACGACCTCAGGGTTACGGGACAGGATAGGAAAGGATAGGATAGGATAGGATAGGATAGTTTGTTTGTTTATTTCCACACCTCGTGGAAGTTGCCGCGTAGGCGGAAGATCTACAGGACCCTTCATGGTGGGCAGGAAAGTACATGAAGAAAACTCTTTTTCAAAAAGCCGAACACGTCCTTTGCTGACCGAAATTTCGTCATCATTTTCACAGGAAAATAATATTGCACAGCAGCAATAACATGGATTCTCACTGGTCCACTTCATCTTAAGGCGCTTTCTCATTGGTCGGGAGGACTTACTTTTCTTTGTCAGGTTATTGTAGAAAATGACGTCATCATGCCAACTCGAGCATCAGCCAGAGGATCGCCGAAATAAAATCGCAGGGGACTTGCTTGGTTTTATCAGTTTATTCCCCCACTTAAAATGTTTTTAACAAGGACTTACTCTATGATATCTCCAAATCTAAACATAGTTCGGATTTGATTTTTACAGGTAAGATGCGTCATTCTCTTGCAAGTTTGATGGCGCAAAAAACTCATTTTCGACCTTAGGTGGACTTACTCGGTTTTGTCAAATCACGGCAGTATTATCACTTCGCCATTTCGCTAAGCCACACTTTTCGCTGACACGTGCAAGACTAGTGCACTCGATTTTTTGGGGTTGGATGGAGAGAGAAGTGCTGGGAGAAGGAAAGAAGAAAACGGTAAGAGATACTGACTGTGAAAGACAAATAAAAGTTCTGAAGTTTTGGCTGAAGATGGCGGGGACATGATGCAGTGAAACAGCGTTCAAACCCCCACCTACCCCAGTTATTGTTGAGCATGTGTGTGTAGTCGGCTTAGGGCCAAGTTCACACAGGTCTGTTTCCCCAAATTCTGAGTCCAATTCCCCCCCCTCTCCCCTACCCGTCTGTGTTCCCTCGGGGCTATATTTCCACAGGGCTATGTTCCACAAACATACATTGGAGGCGCATAGACATGGGGAAGAAACATAAACGGTTGGACCCCTCGGGCGGTTTGGGTTCCAATTACATTCAGTATCAGCAAACGCCTTGAGCATCTCTTGAGCTGGTAACGCGCTGCAGGAGAATCAAAGTAATACGAAATGGGGAACATAGACCGGCAGATTTCCTTCAAACACACATCGGAGTTGTTTTATGTGTGTCGTCGGAGTGTTTGCTCTCCAAGTCTTTGCCCAGGGCGGGTATTACGTGTAACTGGTCTCGAGGGGCTGAAGCAGATAATAGTTTTACGTGGCACTTGTCTGCAAGAAAAACCCAACAATATCAACAATCAGCTTTGCTGCGCACTGTAACAATAACAGGCCCCGGCTTTGGCTCAGGTGGGAAAATGCCAGGTTTGAGTTGAGAGTACGTGGGTTCGACTCCAAGCTGCCGCTGTACTTGTTTGTTGTTGATGTCTGTTTGGTTTCCCCACCTTCCTCTCCTCCTCTTCCCATTCCCTTCAGTATCCCCAACCTCGGACCACATCAAACACCTCATTTGCTAAACAGCCTGGCTTTATTTTAATTTCAAGCTGTCGAGGATTCGGCCCCGGGTTTATTTTTTAAACACGGGGTTGTTGTTGTTTGTGATCGACTTTATGAATAGCGCTGTGGGCAAAGTGTATTGACTGACAGGACAAGGACAAGCGTTCGATGGTGTATCAGCCTGATTACTAAACTAGGTGCTATCACTAACCATGACGATGATCCATTGCACGTGAACGTGTTAATGCAGGTGTAGGCCTGGTGGTTTTTCAGTGCACTGCATAGAATATTTGGTAGTGGGGTTGAGTGAAGGGTGTAGAGTGGTTGTGATTGGTGGTGCTGAAAGGAAAACGCCGTTGAACTTTGGTTATTTTAAGGTGCAATTTGTAAGTGGCGTTTTCCAATTCGAATTTATCAACCGTTCAAGTTTTGTGTGCATAGAAGAATTTGTCGCCACTCAAGTTTTCGGATTTGCAGTTGTCGATGCACAGGTGGATCCGGATTTTTTCACATTTCGGTGCAGACAGATTCATCACCATGCAGATTTCCTTTGACAGACGAACTTATGGACATTTGCAATCATTACTTTTGATTGCACCTTTGTTCTTTTTTTAAACTTCATTACCAAGCTCTTATTGGTTGAAAACCAATGCAAAATAATTCGCCCATAACTGAATGGTCATATAATGGACCGACTTTTTTTCAACACAAAAATACTCTTCATTGATCGACGGGGTAGGAAATAAACTCCGAGCTTTACCATTAAAGGAAGACCAGAAACTTAGTGTATTTAAAATGCAGGTAGTAGTTGTTTCGCTTAAAGATCTTTGGAGTTAATACCACAGTGCCTTGCAGAGTAAACACTAACCCTGTAGGTAAAAGAAGCCAGTTGTTGCAGCAGATACAATGGCGTGCAATCTCTAGATAAAACTGTTCAACCGCCGATAAGTCATTCTTAAAGTCATCTTGGATATAAACCTTATAACATTGCTATTCTCTGGCGTATAAGTCAGTGTTGAAGTCATTTTGGGTATAAACCTGCTTACATAAGACATAAGACATAAGATTCTTTATTCGCTTCAAATGTAAAACGCAGAAGAATTTGCTTTGCGCGTCTGGGAATGACATAAATGATTGACAATAACAATTAAAAACACAATTGGTCCCGACATCTGTGAATAGCTCGGGACTTAAAAACAATTTCTTCATTCACTCACATCCACAAATCATCAGCGAACCGCACACAAATGTCGTCAGGAAACAAAACAAAAAAGCAGACTACCCAAAAAAGAAAAGAAAACAACAACAAAAAAGCATGCGCTCACACACACACACACGCACACACACACACACACACGCACCCACACACACACACACACACACACACACACACACACACAGGGTACATCCAGCTGCACAACCCCTCACGCATGTCACGTTCATAACTAAATACTATAGGCCTATTGTATGGTGTAGTTGTGACATATATAAAGGAGAGACAGATCCGAGAAATAAAGTTAGTGATTTTAGCAGTCTAAGGGGAATCAGACTCAAGCTGTGTCGCTGCCAGGAGAGAAACCTCAGAAAAACAACAACAAAATAAAGCTGTGAAAAGTGAAGTTACACACTGGATTACTTGGGATACTATTACTGGATGTACAAGTACCACGAGGGATGAGAAAGCTGAAATTCCACAAAGGGAGGATATGCCATTGTTTGTTTTCCTACTAAGGAAGTTATTCTACATTGATGGCTCTTACCGGTGACCGTGATATTTTTATGGCTTGCGCGACTTACAAGCAGGTCATGAAGAAAAGTAATGTTAGGGTGGGAAGATTGTTTTGTAGACAAATAGGCCTGAGAGACTCGCCGAGGGGATAAGGTTGGGGGTAGGAGAATGATTCAATTAAAATAACTCAGGGTTAATACACATTATACATCAGGGGCGGATCTTTCCATTGTTGAGGGGGTGTGCACAGTGCACTAATGCGAAGTGGCGTAGCCACAAGCGCGAGCCTGCGAAGCAGGCGAGTGTACTAGGGGGGTCCGGGGGCATGCCCCCCCGGAAAAATGTGAAAATAATGGTTAAAATCTGTGCAATCTGGTGCATTTTGGGCATTATTTTAAGAACTGAAAATAGTATTATTTTGTGCTAAAAGTCCTCTTTAAGTTAGTCCCCCCCCCCTCCCACACACACACAAACATCCCTCTGCAAACTCTGATGATAAAATTTACAATAGCAGAACATCTTGCATAAAGGCTTATACAAAGACAGATAAAGTTACTGCAAATAAAACAAGAAATAGCCACTCACATCAGTTTTATTCAAAACTGACCTGATGCATGTACAAGTTTGGTCACACACACATACACACACCCACACACCCACACACACACACACACACACACACACAAACTAATTTGGAGGTACATGAAACTGTGTGGTGAGTGAGAATTCGTAATTTTTTTTCTCTTCTTTCTTCTCCTTTTCTCCCTCCTTTTCTTTTTTTTTTTTTTTTTGGACAGCCAGGGGGGTGTGCACGTGCACAAGTGGCACAAGAACAAGATCCGCCCCTGTACATTTATCTACAAATGCCCCCATTCGCGCGCGCACACACACATACACACGCGCTCTCTATCTCCCTCTCTCACTCTCTATCTCTCTCCTAAAAGAAATTCTTTTAAAACATGAAACCATTGCTATTCTCTGGCGTATTACGGACAATCATAGGAAAGACCACTCTCCTCTTCGCTTTCTGTGAGAGCTGTGTCAAACATTTGATATCGGTACAGATCGCCGCGCTTTATTGGCCTGATTTATGGTTTGGGGAAAAGCGTGTATATAGCGTTCAGTTTAGTAGTAGTAGTAGCAGCAGCAGCAGCAGCAGCAGCAGCAGTAGTAGTAGTAGTAGTAGTAGTAGTAGTAGTAGTAGAACGCTCTGCCTCTTCAAATTAAAGATTAAGTGAAACAGAAGAAGCTGTTTCCTATGTAACAGATAACGGGTGAGGGTGGGGGGAGGGGCAGTGAGGGGGAGGGAGTGCAGGGTTCATAGGGGGGGGGGGGGGGATGGCTGGAGAAAATAGAATAAGTAGTGCAGACATTAAATTATTTTTTATGTACTTTTTTTTTTTTAAATAAATTAAGGCAGGGATTTTTTTCGGTCGTTGCTTTAATGCATACAAATAATTGTTTATATGTTTTTGTGTTGTTGTTGCTGTTGTTGTTATTGTTGTTGTTTCGTGTTGTCGTTGCTGCTTCTGTTGTTAACCACGCAGTATATTTTAGCGCCAGGTATTATCAATAAAAGGTGAAGAGGGAATTTTTGTTGAGGAGTTCCAGTTACCCCATGGCCTTTTAGCACCCCTAAAAGGTCATGGGGTAACTTGAACTCCTCCACAAAAATTCCCTCTTCACCTTTTATTGTAAACTGGTTATCTGCTGGGCGTGGATAATGCTGCTGTGGGAGAGTCGAGTGTCCAGACCCATTGTTTATCACGGATCTGTTACCACAGAGACGCGCAATTGGATTGTAAGTGGTTATGGTGTTTAGGCAGGAGGTGTGTGAGATAGTGCTTACTTATCTCTTGATCTATGCCCTGTGCTTACGTATCTCTTGATCTATGCCCTGTGCTTATCTCTTGATCTATGCCCTGTGCTTACTTATCTCTTGATCTATGCCCTGTGCTTATCTCTTGATCTATGCCCTGTGCTTACTTATCTCTTGATCTATGCCCTGTGCTTAGTTATCTCTTGATCTATGCCCTGTGCTTACTTATCTCTTGATCTATGCCCTGTGCTTATCTCTTGATCTATGCCCTGTGATTACTTATCTCTGGATCTATGTCCTGTGCTTACTTATCTCTTGATCTATGCCCTGTGCTTACTTATGTCTTGATCTATGCCCTGTGCTTACGTATCTCTTGATCTATGTCCTGTGCTTATTTCTTGATCTATGCCCTGTGCTTACGTATCTCTTGATCTATGTCCTGTGCTTACTTATCTCTTGATCTATGCCCTGTGCTTATCTCTTGATCTATGCTCTGTGCTTACGTATATCTTGATCTATGTCCTGTGCTTACTTATCTCTTGATCTATGCCCTGTGCTTACTTATCTCTTAATCTGTGCCCTGTGCTTACTTATCTCTTGATCTATGCCCTGTGCTTATGTATATCTTGATCTATGTCCTGTGCTTACTTATCTCTTGATCTATGCCCTGTGCTTACTTATCTCTTGATCTATGTCCTGTGCTTACTTATCTCTTAATCTGTGCCCTGTGCTTATCTCTTGATCTATGCCCTGTGCTTACTTATCTCTTGATCTATGCCCTGTGCTTACTTATCTCTTGATCTATGTCCTGTGCTTACTTATCTCTTGATCTATGTCCTGTGCTTACTTATCTCTTGATCTATGTCCTGTGCTTACTTATCTCTTGATCTATGCCCTGTGCTTACTTATCTTTTGATCTAGGCCCTGTGCTTACTTATATTTTGATCTATGCCCTGTGCTTACTTATCTCTTGATATATGCCCTGTGCTTACTTATCTCTTGATCTATGCCCTGTGCTTACTTATCTCTTGATCTATGCCCTGTGCTTACTTATCTCTTGATCTATGCCCTGTGCTTACTTATCTCTTGATCTATGCCCTGTGCTTACTTATCTTTTGATCTATGCCCTGTGCTTACTTATCTCTTAATCTGTGCCCTGTGCTTACTTATCTCTTGATCTATGCCCTGTGCTTATGTATATCTTGATCTATGTCCTGTGCTTACTTATCTCTTGATCTATGCCCTGTGCTCACTTATCTCTTGATCTATGTCCTGTGCTTACTTATCTCTTAATCTGTGCCCTGTGCTTATCTCTTGATCTATGCCCTGTGCTTACTTATCTCTTGATCTATGCCCTGTGCTTACTTATCTCTTGATCTATGCCCTGTGCTTACTTATCTTTTGATCTAGGCCCTGTGCTTACTTATATTTTGATCTATGCCCTGTGCTTACTTATCTCTTGATATATGCCCTGTGCTTACTTATCTCTTGATCTATGCCCTGTGCTTACTTATCTCTTGATCTATGCCCTGTGCTTACTTATCTCTTGATCTATGCCCTGTGCTTACTTATCTCTTGATCTATGCCCTGTGCTTACTTATCTTTTGATCTATGCTTTGTGCTTACTTGTCTCTTGATCTATGCCCTGTGCTTACTTATCTCTTAATCTGTGCCCTGTGCTTACTTATCTCTTGATCTATGCCCTGTGCTTATGTATATCTTGATCTATGTCCTGTGCTTACTTATCTCTTGATCTATGCCCTGTGCTTACTTATCTCTTGATATATGTCCTGTGCTTATTTCTTGATCTATGCCCTGTGCTTACGTATCTCTTGATCCATGTCCTGTGCTTACTTATCTCTTGATCTATGCCCTGTGCTTATCTCTTGATCTATGCCCTGTGCTTACGTATATCTTGATCTATGTCCTGTGCTTACTTATCTCTTGATCTATGCCCTGTGCTTACTTATCTCTTGATCTATGCCCTGTGCTTACTTATCTCTTAATCTGTGCCCTGTGCTTACTTATCTCTTGATCTATGCCCTGTGCTTATGTATATCTTGATCTATGTCCTGTGCTTACTTATCTCTTGATCTATGCCCTGTGCTTACTTATCTCTTGATCTATGTCCTGTGCTTACTTATCTCTTAATCTGTGCCCTGTGCTTATCTCTTGATCTATGCCCTGTGCTTACTTATCTCTTGATCTATGCCCTGTGCTTACTTATCTCTTGATCTATGCCCTGTGCTTACTTATCTTTTGATCTATGCCCTGTGCTTACTTATCTCTTGATTTATGTCCTGTGCTTACTTATCTCTTGATCTATGCCCTGTGCTTACTTATCTTTTGATCTATGTCCTGTGCTTACTTATCTCTTGATTTATGTCCTGTGCTTACTTATCTTTTGATCTATGCCCTGTGCTTACTTATATCTTGATCTATGCCCTGTGCTTACTTATCTCTTGATCTATGCCCTGTGCTTACTTATCTTTTGATCTATGCTTTGTGCTTACTTGTCTCTTGATCTATGCCCTGTGCTTACTTATCTCTTAATCTGTGCCCTGTGCTTACTTATCTCTTGATCTATGCCCTGTGCTTATGTATATCTTGATCTATGTCCTGTGCTTACTTATCTCTTGATCTATGCCCTGTGCTTACTTATCTCTTGATCTATGTCCTGTGCTTACTTATCTCTTAATCTGTGCCCTGTGCTTATCTCTTGATCTATGCCCTGTGCTTACTTATCTTTTGATCTATGCTTTGTGCTTACTTGTCTCTTGATCTATGCCCTGTGCTTATCTTTTGATCTATGCCCTGTGCTTACTTATCTTTTGATCTATGCCCTGTGCTTACGTATCTTTTGATCTATGCCCTGTGCTTACTGATCTCTTGATCTATGCCCTGTGCTTACTTATCTTTTGATCTATGACCTGTGCTTACTTATCTTTTGATCTATGCCGGCGCTTGAGGGCCCTTATGTAATGGTTATTTGTTTCTGTCGGTCAAATTGTGGTTAGTTGATCGAAGGTTCGAGATCATAAATGAAAGTTGTTTAATTCCCGTGACAAGTGTTATTTTAAATGGCTGATTGTGTCATTCTGTAACGTTCTGCTTTTTTGTAGTTTGTTGATAATTATATAAGTAGCGGTGCCTGTTTTTTTTATGGAGTGTTTTTGTCTTTGATTGTGGAAAGAGACTCTTGTACGCAGTTGTTGATGCTGTTGGCTCAATAAAGTTGCAACACCTCATCACGACGACACCTGCCTTGTTACTGAGTGAACCTTTTGCGTGGATATCACCTCGAGTTACACAAGATTGAAGTATCGGGGCTGAATCGACCAATGCCGTGTAACAGGATCAAATTAGGTTGTGGGTCCCACCGCGTGGTGGAGCGTCCTGCTGGCACAGCAATGATGTAGCTTAATGGTGGAGCGTCCTGCCTGCACAGCAATGATGTAGCTTAATGGTGGAGCGTCCTGCCTGTACAGCAATGATGTAGCTTAATGGTGGAGCGTCCTGCCTGCACAGCAATGATGTAGCTTAATGGTGGAGCGTCCTGCCTGCACAGCAATGATGTAGCTTAATGGTGGAGCGTCCTGCTGGCACAGCAATGACGTAGCTTAATGGTGGAGCGTCCTGCCTGCACAGCAATGATGTAGCTTAATGGTGGAGCGTCCTGCTGGCACAGCAATGACGTAGCTTAATGGTGGAGCGTCCTGCCTGCACAGCAATGATGTAGCTTAATGGTGGAGCGTCCTGCTGGCACAGCAATGATGTAGCTTAATGGTGGAGCGTCATGCCTGCAAAGCAATGACGCAGCTTAATGGTGGAGCGTCCTACTGGCACAGCAATGACGTAGGTTTATGTGGAGTGAGGTCATGCCTGCACAGCAATGACGTAGCTTAATGGTGGAGCGTCCTGCCTGCACAGCAATGACGTAGCTTAATGGTGGAGCGTCATGCCTGCACAGCAATGACGTAGCTTAATGGTGGAGCGTCCTACTGGCACAGCAATGACGTAGGTTAATGGTGGAGCGTCATGCCTGCACAGCAATGACGTAGCTTAATGGTGGAGCGTCCTGCCTGCACAGCAATGACGTAGCTTAATGGGGGAGTGTCATGCCTGCACAGCAATGACGTAGGTTAATGGGGGAGTGTCCTGCCTGCACAGCAATGACGTAGCTTAATGGGGGAGTGTCATGCCTGCACAGCAATGACGTAGGTTAATGGGGGAGTGTCCTGCCTGCACAGCAATGACGTAGCTTAATGGTGGAGCGTCCTGCCTGCACAGCAATGACGTAGCTTAATGGTGGAGCGTCCTGCCTGCACAGCAATGACGCAGGTTAATGGTGGAGCGTCCTGCTGGCACAGCAATGACGTAGCTTAATGGTGGAGCGTCCTACTGGCACAGCAATGACGCAGGTTAATGGTGGAGCGTCCTACTGGCACAGCAATGACGTAGCTTAATGTTGGAGCGTCCTACTGGCACAGCAATGACGTAGCTTAATGGTGGAGCGTCCTGCTGGCACAGCAACGACGTAGCTTAATGGTGGAGCGTCCTACTGGCACAGCAATGACGTAGCTTAATGGTGGAGCGTCCTACTAGCACAGCAATGACGTAGCTTAATGGTGGAGCGTCCTGCTGGCACAGCAACGACGTAGCTTAATGTTGGAACGTCCTACTGGCACGGCAATGACGTAGCTTAATGGTGGAGCGTCCTACTGGCACGGCAATGACGTAGCTTAATGGTGGAGCGTCCTACTGGCACGGCAGTGACGTAGCTTAATGGTGGAGCGTCCTGCTGGCACGGCAATGAAGGATCTTAATGGTGGAGCGTCCTGCCTGCACAGCAATGACGCAGGTTAATGGTGGAGCGTCCTACTGGCACAGCAATGATGTAGCTTAATGGTGGAGCGTCATGCCTGCACAGCAATGACGCAGCTTAATGGTGGAGCGTCCTACTGGCACAGCAATGACGTAGGTTAATGGTGGAGCGTCATGCCTGCACAGCAATGACGTAGCTTAATGGTGGAGCGTCCTGCCTGCACAGCAATGACGTAGCTTAATGGTGGAGCGTCATGCCTGCACAGCAATGACGTAGCTTAATGGTGGAGCGTCCTACTGGCACAGCAATGACGTAGGTTAATGGTGGAGCGTCATGCCTGCCTAGCAATGACGTAGCTTAATGGTGGAGCGTCCTGCCTGCACAGCAATGACGTAGCTTAATGGGGGAGTGTCATGCCTGCACAGCAATGACGTAGATTAATGGGGGAGTGTCCTGCCTGCACAGCAATGACGTAGCTTAATGGGGGAGTGTCATGCCTTTACAGCAATGACGTAGGTTAATGGGGGAGTGTCCTGCCTGCACAGCAATGACGTAGCTTAATGGTGGAGCGTCCTGCCTGCATAGCAATGACGTAGCTTAATGGTGGAGCGTCCTGCCTGCACAGCAATGACGCAGGTTAATGGTGGAGCGTCCTACTGGCACAGCAATGACGTAGCTTAATGGTGGAGCGTCCTACTGGCACAGCAATGACGCAGGTTAATGGTGGAGCGTCCTACTGGCACAGCAATGACGTAGCTTAATGTTGGAGCGTCCTACTGGCACAGCAATGACGTAGCTTAATGGTGGAGCGTCCTGCTGGCACAGCAACGACGTAGCTTAATGGTGGAGCGTCCTACTGGCACAGCAATGACGTAGCTTAATGGTGGAGCGTCCTGCTGGCACAGCAACGACGTAGCTTAATGTTGGAACGTCCTACTGGCACGGCAATGACGTAGCTTAATGGTGGAGCGTCCTACTGGCACGGCAACGACGTAGCTTAATGGTGGAGCGTCCTACTGGCACGGCAGTGACGTAGCTTAATGATGGAGCGTCCTACTGGCACGGCAATGAAGGATCTTAATGGTGGAGCGTCCTGCCTGCACAGCAATGACGCAGGTTAATGGTGGAGCGTCCTACTGGAACAGCAATGACGTAGCTTAATGGTGGAGCGTCATGCCTGCACAGCAATGAGTTAATGGTGCGAGCGTAGGCAAAATAAGTCCAATGTCCATCGTATTAATGGTTTATGTCTGGTGTTGGAATCCTTATTCTCTTAATGCTCCTTTACCTGCAATGCAGTATGGCTGGTAGTATGCCTGCACAGCACATCGTATCTTTAATGGTGGAGCGTCTTGGTACAGCCAATGTGCGCGTCCTCAGTAGCAATGGGAGCGTCCTGCAGCACAGCAATGACGTAGCTTAGGGGAGGGTGGTGTGGTGACAGCAATGACGTAGATTAATGGGAGAGTGTCCTGCCCAGCACAGCAATGACGAGGGGGGTGAGCCATGACTAGCGGGGAGTGGCACAGCAATGGTGGAGCGTCCGCAATGCAATGCGTGGAAGCGGGGAGAGTTAATGATGAGCGAGCGTAGATGGTGAGAGTCGTCCTAAGAGACAGCAAAGAAAGCAGGAAATGGTGAGCAAAGAGCACAGGTTAATGGGGACCGTCCCCAACAAACAGGCGTAGCCTGATGACAGCTGCTCCTCTAGCCCTACTCTCCTTCCTTCCCACTGGCACCAACGACGTATCTTAATGGTCCCTAACCACAGCAATGACGTACCCCTTAAATGGTGGACCCCTCCCACAACAGCATCGAGACGTAGCTACCCTCCTCCGGACCACGCCAGACGTAGCGTGCACGGCACGCCTTTAATGGTGGAGCTGGCCTCTCTGGCGTCGGGTGCGGAGCTCTTTCTGGGGTCCTGGCAGGATCTTAATGGTGGATCCTGCCTGAGGAGCAATGGTGGTTAATCGGATAAGGAACCTCTGATAGCTTCCTGTTTCGCCTGCACAAATGACGTTTCCAACGGTCCCATGCCCACTGTCCGTCTTCTTGCTTGGTTTTTAGCTATTCTGTGGTGTTTTTCTCATAGATTTCTCATACTCTTTACCTGTCATCTTTATAGTATTGCTCTGTGGTTCAGTGTTTCACTCCCTATTCACTCTCCCTGACAAATCCGCTCTTTGCATAATATAAAAAAACTCGAGAGAAATTTTTTTAATTTTTAGCTTGCCTGTTGAGCTGCTCTTCTGTTGTCTTCTTTTAGTAGAATCTCTATCTCTCCGTCCCTCTCACTTCTTTCCTCTCTCACTCCCTCTCTCTTCCCTCCTCTTCCCTCGCTTCCTCCCTCTCTCCCTCCCTCTCTCTCTTCTCACTCTCTCTCTCTCCACTCCTCCCTCCTCTAGATCTCTCCACTATCTCCCTTCTCTTCTCTCCCTCTCTCTCTCCCTCTACTATCTCTCTCCTCCTCTCTCCCTCCCCTTCTCTCTCCTCCACTCTCTCTCTCCACTCTCCTTCTCTATCTCCCTCACTCTCCCTCTCTCTCTCCCTCTCCTCTATCTCCCTCTCTCCCTCTTTAACTCTCTCACTCCCTCTCTCTCTTCTCTCTCTCTCTTCCCCCCTCTCTCTCCCTCTCTCTCCCTCTCTCCCTCTCTCCCTTCTTTCTCTCTATCCCTACCCTCTCTCTACTCTCATCCCTTCCTCCCTCTCTCTCCCTCCTCTCTCTCTCCCTCTCTCACTCCTCTCTCCTCTCCCACTCTCTCTCCCCTTCTCTCTCCCTCTCTCTGTACTCTCTCTCCCTATCCTCTCTCTCAACCACCTCCTCTCTCTCCCTCCCACTCTCTCTCCCTCACACTCTCCTCTCTCTCTCTCCCTCCCACTCTCTCCTCCACTCTCTCCCTCACACTCTCTTCAACACTCTCTCCCCTCACACTCTCTCTCAACTCCTCTCTCCCTCCCACTCTCCTCCACACCCTCCACCCACTCACACCTCTCTCTCTCACCCCTCTCTCTCTCTCCTCCCTCCCACTCTCCCTCTCTCCTCACTCTCTCCCTCTCTCTCTCTCTCTCTCTCCCTCCCACTCTCTCTCCCTCACACTCTCTCTCCCTCACCTCTTCTCCTCTCCTCTCACACCTCTTCTCCTCTCACACTCTCTCCCTCCCCACTCTCTCTCTCTCTATCTCTCCCTCCCACTCTCTATCCCTCCAACTCTCTATCCCACTTTAACACTCTCTATCTCCTTCTTTCCTCTCTCCTCTCTCCTCCCCTATCCCTCCCTCCTCTCCTCTCCTCTCTCCCCTTCCTCTCCGCGCCCTTCTTATCTCGGGTGTCCACACAAAAACCATTAAAAATCCCTATCCTATACTAACCGCCTAATAACTCGAAGGTCGTTGGGGCGCCACAGATGGTTTTACTGCGTACTCCAATTCTTTTCACCAGAACGTTCCACACACATCAGTGTCAATATTCTCCAATGTTGTCCTCCAACCTCCCATTAAAATTATCATGCACTAATTTCCAACAATACGTCACCTTCTTTTTTTTTTAAACCCTCAATACTAACCGCCTCCTACTGCTGAAAGTACTAAAAGCATGACTTATACTCACTGATTGGTGACGGCACAGACAATATTTATAGGGCGATAAGGAATTATCGTGTTATGATTATCTCCAGTCAATGTCCACTTCTGCTATGTTCCATTTCTTATTTCTGCTTTGTTCCATTTCTTATTTTTGCTTTGTTCCATTTCTTATTTCTGCTATGTTCCATTTCTTTTTTCTGCTATGTTCCATTGGAACATTTCCTTTTTCTGCTATGTTGCATTTCTTATTTCTGCTATGTTCCATTTCTTATTTCTGCTATGTTCCATTTCTTATTTCTGCTATGTTCCATTTCTTATTTCTGCTTTGTTCCATTTCCTATTTCTGCTATGTTCCATTTCTTATTTCTGCTATGTTCCATTTCATATTTCAGCTATGTTCCATTGCCTATTTCTGCTATGTTCCATTTCCTATTTCTGCTATGTTCCATTTCTTATTTCTGCTATGTTCCATTTATTATTTCTGCTATGTTCCATTTCTTATTTTTGCTATGTTCCATTTCTTATTTCTGCTATGTTCCATTTCCTATTTCTGCTATGTTCCATTTCTTATTTCTGCTATGTTCCATTTCTTATTTCTGCTATGTTCCATTTCTTATTTCTGCTATGTTCAATTTCTTATTTCTGCTATGTTCCATTTCTTATTTCTGCTATGTTCCATTTCTTATTTCTGCTATGTTCCCATCTCCTTTTTTGCTTTGTTTCGGCCTTTCTTTCTTTCTTTCTTTTTTAGTTCTTTTCTTTTTTCTTAATTTCTTTCTTTCTTTCTTTCTTTTGTTTATTCTTCCAGCCTTCTTTCTTCTCCATTTCTTTCTTGTTTATAACTTTCTTTCTTTCTTTCCTTCCTTCTTCCTTTTTTTCTTCCTTTTTTTCTTTCTTATTTTATGTCTGTATGTCTGTCTTTCTATTTTACTTTCTTTTTTTTTCTTTTTTTTCAGCGCTTGTCCCTTTTCCTTTCATTGTCTTCTTCTTTCTTTACTTTTAATTAATTAATTAATGCGTCCATTCATTCATTCTTCTTTTTAATTCTTCTTTCATCATCGTCGTGATCTTCGGTTTTTTCTTCCAGCAGCAGCAACAGCTCTTCTTCGTCGCTGTCGTCGTTATTATCATCATCGTCGTCATTTTCTTCTTCGTCGTCTTTTTTTTTCCTTTTATTTTCCTTTTAAGAGCTAGCCCCGGTTTTCAGCCGCGCGAATAACGACTTAAGTATGTTAGTTTCTTATTGTGTGTACGTGACAAAGTGCTTTTAACGGCTTGGTTAGGATTGCAGCGATGCGGATCTACCTCCTTGTCAGTTCACATCATCCGGTTGCATTAGCATATGATAGTTTAGACAGCAGAGCACGCGTCAGCCGCTAACAATCAGTATGGTTATTGTTCCAACAAGCAATCAGAGACAAGTACATGTGAAAACACGGTGGGTAGGGATTACAACAACATGTTTGTCATAGTTGTTGTTTTTTTACATAGCGCGCTTTTCCACATCAAGAGCGCAAGGCGCTGGCCGATACAGCATTGAACTCAAATTCAAATTTTGGTCATCTAGTAGGGTTCACTATTTCCTAAATAAATACCAAGTTTCAAAGAAATTCGTCCATTAGTTTCAGAGAAAGGTGCACAAATATCACCGCCGGACGACGGACGGACGAAGCCAAAACCAACAGCTCCCGAGCTGAACTTAAAACCCGGTAAGTAAGACCGATGTCGGTTTGTTGCTCTGCAAGAGAAAGTTCTTGTTGATAACTGATGTTGATTTGTCATTCTGTCTTCTGTCCAAGTCTGTGTTACGTTTGCTGTGTACAACAATCATTGACAATAACATGGACACAACGCAGTCAGCCAGCGCCTTGAGCAGCTGTTGAGCTGGAGAAGCGCTATATAAGAACGATGAAATAAATAAATAAAACCAAAATGTATTCTGGGTCATGGAAAATTAATGCATTGAAGCGCTAGCTTGTTAGTTATTTTGGATGGCTCCATTATTAAAGAGAGGTGCTTACAATTGTTTGTTTGTTTGTTTGTTTGTTTGTATGTAGATTATAGTTGTCACGTGGGGTTTATGGGTTACTGGGCTCTGCACAATGGAATGCTGTAACCCTCACGCTTTATTCGATGGGAACTGCTAGTTAGTCACCCGCTGAATTACTTTAATAAATTTATTTGTTTAGCTCGGTCTGTGTTAAGGCTGGGGTTCAGAGATAGATAGAAAAATGGTAAAAGATCACTGTCACACTAGCTTTCATACGGCTATGAATCATATGTAGTCCAGCCACTTGATAACACTTAAAAATCACACATTTATTTCTTCTACTCTATAAAAGATCTTCGATGTGCTAATCTACCTTAAACTGTCATAAGTCAATACAAATAATTCGATCGCTTATAGTCTATGCAGCTGTTATGTCTTCATCGGGCACTGGCTGCTAGATTTCATGAAGATTGGACTACTGTGGTCCGTTTTACTACAGTTCTGAAGAGTGGACTACTGTGGCCCTTTTGCTATCAGTTTGGGTGCACTTCTTCCGTGTCACTTAACTGCAGTGTGGTGTGTTTGAAGTCCTTCGTTGAGGTAGCTTCTGGTACACGATGTGTCGTCGTGTAGTTTGGTCCCTTGCCACACTGTGGGGTCTTGCAGGTGGTTTTCCAGGGTTGCTCCCTCAGTCTTGTGCTGTAGGGGCTAAACAGCCAACTTGGTTTTCCTGTGGAGTTGGGCGCACGTAGACTTCGGTGTCTTTCGTAGCACTGACTTAAGCTATGCTAGGTTTTGACCCAGTCAGAACCGGCTCTAACCGCTCTGCCTGCGTCCCAGTGGTTAAAATTTCAGATTCAAGGCACACAGTGCTGACGTCACTAACTGCCTGCGTCAAGCTCGCAGTGTGTGTACCTCCTATACTGTAATCGGCTGCTGTGTAATACCCTAACTTTCTAAGGTTACAATGACTAAACAAGGCTAAATAGTAAATAGGCAGGGTAAAACTAGTAATCTCGTCACAATAGTCACACGACACTTTCGCATATAGGTGACTACTGGACCGATTTATACTGACACCAGCGGGCCAGTTGTTGGTAAAGGGGAAAATAATTAATATGATCACACGTTGACCAATCTGGGATTCGAACCAGCGACCTTTCGGTTACTAGCAAGACGCTCTTACCAACTGAGCTACCCGGCCCCTCATGCTTACAATGCTTGGATTTGAGTTTGTTTGTTTGTTTTGTTTGTATGTAGATTATAGTCACACGACACTTTCGCATATAGGTGACTACTGGACCGATTTATACTGACACCAGCGGGCCAGTTGTTGGTAAAGGGGAAAATAATATGATCACACGTTGACCAATCCGGGATTCGAACCAGCGACCTTTCGGTTACTAGCAAGACGCTCTTACCAACTGAGCTACCCGGTCCCTGAACGTTGGGTGTATATAGGGCGGTGTATATAGGTGGGTGTATATAGGGCGGTGTGTATAGGTGGGTGTATATAGAGCGGTGTACATAGTTGGGTGTATGTAGGGCGGTGTATTTAGGTGGGTGTATATAAGGCGGTGTATATAGGTGAGTGTATATAGGGCGGTGTATATTGGTGGGTGTATATAGGGCGGTGTATATAGGTGGTATATATAGGGCGGTGTACATAGGTGGGTGTATATAGGGCGGTGTATATAGGTGGGTGTATATAGGGCGGTGTATATGGGTGGGTGTATAGATAGGTGGGTGTATATAGGGCGGTGTATATATGTGGGTATATATATAGGGCGGTGTACATAGGTGGGTGTATATAGGGCGGAAATGGGGTCTGAGGTGGAGAGGGAGAGAGAAAGAGAGAAAGGCGTAGGGGAGAGGGAAGAAAGGGAATGGAGGGGGAAGAATACTTGAACGACTATCTGTCCTGCTAGGTTTTTTAGTAATGGAAACATTGACTGTTGTACAAGCCTCTTGTTTTGGTGTTTTCACTTTTATTTTCTTTCCCGTCTGTCAAGGCGACGAGAGAGAGAAAGAGACTTCAAGACTTCAAGAAGACTTCAAGAATTTATTCAAATATAAGGCCTATGCCCCTGATTGAAGGGGGGTCTACAAAGGTACATATCAATGCAAATTTTTGACGAGATGCCAGAGAACAAAACAGAATAAAAACAAAGACAACATTTTCATTCCATTGCAGTTTCTCGCGCTTTGAATGCTTTATACAGGAATATGCATACTTTTCTAACGCAGCACTCTTCATTACTCGACGCCATCAACACAGAAAAACGAGACATGTTGGGTGTTCTACAATATTTCTGCGGAATAAATTGGTTTCGTAGATCTTCAAAGAAAGAACAACATAGCAAAAAATGAATTTCGTTTTCTACAAGATCTTTACACAATGAGAGAAAGAGAGAGAGAGAGAGATGATAAGATAAGATAAGATAAGATCATTGTTTTTAACAAAGGTAAAAGAGTAAGCACGGGGTCTGCTTTTTTTCGTCTTGCCCTTGGAGCTTGTAACAACAACAATTAGTATAACAATAATTTTATAATGTAACAAAATCGAGAGAGAGAGAGAGAGAGAGAGAGAGAGAGAGAGAGAGAAAGAGAGAGAGAGAGAGAGAGAGAGAGAGAGAGAGAGAGAGAGAGAGAGAGAGACTGTGTGGTTGTGTTTATTTCTCTGTGTTTAGCCTATGTGTTGGAGGGAGGGTCGACTGGAAGTTGGGGATAGAAAGGAATTGTTTTTTAAGGTCCGGTTGCAGCGTACGATTCCGACAGTGACAGGATCTC
Source organism: Oncomelania hupensis (assembly GCA_036898135.1). Taxonomy (NCBI): domain Eukaryota; kingdom Metazoa; phylum Mollusca; class Gastropoda; order Littorinimorpha; family Pomatiopsidae; genus Oncomelania; species Oncomelania hupensis. The sequence goes on along the minus strand of CM072519.1, from coordinate 1,715,217 downwards.
ATCCAAGTGTTGTCACAACACATTATACCTGAAATAGGATGTTTATCGTTGCATCTAGATCACAGTTCGCTTCACTCTTCCCCTTCCCTCCCCTACCCATAATACCTCCCCTTCCTCGCGCACTCCTTCACATACCATGACTTCTTGCAACTCCTAGTCCACATTGGTGGTCATTTATTTATTTATTTATTTATTTATTTATTTTATTTTTTAAGGTAAAGATTGATTTTTGACTGGCATGCATAGCAGTGTAAGTCTATGTATTCATCTAAACCCCACCCAAAAATCAAAATTTTTGCAAATCTATGAGAGTTTTCAAAAATTGTCCCTCCGTCCGTCTGTCTGTCCGCCGTCTGTCTGTGCAAAACTTGCAAGTGGATTAATACATAAGAACCTATTTTAGCTGTCACAACCAAACATTGTAAGATGGTGTGTACCCATGAGACCTCATAAATGATCAGTGAATGAATTACTTCACTTCAAGGTCAAGGTCACAGGATCTACAAATGTTAAATAAATAAAAAAAATGTAAATTTTTCACAAAACAATTATTTTGTAGGTTATTAATATTTAACTTACGATTCGTTGATGCATTATATATATCAATGAGAGACATATACTTTGCAAATTTGGTCAACCTCACTCCAAGGTCACGGTCACTGGAACTGTCAAAAGTCGGTTAGAATGGGTACTCCATGCTGCCTTCTACAAGGAATTCCTAATTTACTTATAATGGAAGATTTTTTGTCTCCACTGGTATTTTTGGGCTGTTGGGTGGGCTATTTTGTTCGTTCCATCGTTCGAGGCAAACGAAACTTCTGAATTAAGTATTATGTTACCAAGGACGACATTTAATATATTGTAAGCGGAGCGGAGCCGGACTGAGTCTAGACTGTCCTTTGTGTGGACATACAGTCAAACATTTGTGGGTTGTCAAGAACGTTTGTGAGGCCCTGTTGGGGGTTAATATTAACATCCGCGTTTATCACGCAGGACCTCATTAGTTTGCTTTTCATTTTCGTGCTGTTGTGAAACCAGGATTATGTGCTTTTGCCGTTACACTGACGGACTGGAATGGAAGTGTATAAGGTAAGACAGATTTTGTTTAAGATTTGTCAAAATGCTTTTATGATGATTATTATGTCGTATGTCGGTTCAGCTCGCTCAAGCAGTGTCAAACCGTTGTCAGCTGCTCTTGCAACTGTGAGATGGAATCGGATAGTAGCACTGGAAATTGTAAATTACTGTAAGGATTACAGTACATGTGTCATATGCAAATGCAGTTCTAATGGCAACACGTCATCTGCCATTTGCAATAAGGAGTTAATATTCAAACACCTGTATACTTCAGTTCATTGACTCGCCTGCAGTGTGTCAGTCTATGTACTCACCCCAAACACGTTTTTCCAGATTATTGCAACTCTGGGCGTCCTAAATAGTCCAAAAATGACATTCGGAAAAAAAATGTGTACGTCCGTCCGTCTGTCTGTCCGTCGTCTGTCTGCGCAAAACTTGCATGTGGATTAATATCTCGGAACCTTATTCAACTTTCACAACCAAACTTGGTGAGATGGCGTAAACCCGTGAGACCTCTTAAATGATCAGTGAATGGATGACTTCACTTCAAAGTCAAGGTCACAGGGTCAACAAATGTTAGTCTAAAAATGACAATTTTTCACAAACTTTTATCTTTTCTCTAGGTTATTAATATTGAACGTACGATTCTTTGATGGATGATAGATATCAATGAAGCACATATATTAAACAAATTTGTTCAACCTCACTCCAAGGTCAAGGTCACTAGCACTGGTGCTGTCCAAATCGGTTAGTATAGGTTCTTTGAAGTGACCTTGACCCTAAACTATGGGAGACCTAAAGTCCAAACTTGTTGTAATTAGAGATGATGGATAGATCTTTCCGTTTGTGCGTTGATTTTGAAGTTTAAGGTCAATTTAGGCCTTACGAAAAACATACAAAAAAGGGGTCATTTTACAGTGGAATGGCAGTTTATTTAACCCATAGTATGCAAAACAACATTAAGTTATTTGAACAGACATGTATGAGAGGTCACGTTAGAGTCACGGTCATCCCAAGATCAAGGTCACTAAATGTCGAGGTCATCCAAGGTCTCAGGTTTTTTTGGCCTAATACAATTTGTGAGGTACTTTGTTTAATGCCGTGCGCACGCCCTGCTTCTCCCTACATGCTCGTACATCTATATCTATATACTACAGCGACTATTATAATTTAGAATGTTTTTGTGATCACGTTAGACTAGTCATTTGTGTTTTACTATATCTATCTGTTTATCTGTTAATGTTGGGTATGCTTGTGCGATTGTGTGTGGTTGTGCATACATGTGTGTATCTGTGTATGTAGGTATGTGTGCGTGTGTGTAAGAGAGAGAGAAAGAGTGACAGAGAGAAAGAGAGAGAGATGTTAAATCTAAAACATTCTGCCATTGTCCAACACCAAATAATATTCCGATTGTTGTATCTATTACATGTCAATTGGCGAAATAAATTCCTGTTATCCTGTTAGAACATGAGTGTATTTGAAGCCGGAGATGAAGGTCATCTCAAGGTCAAAATCATAGAAAGATCAAAGTCGGTATTACTTTGCATTTTAATGCCACCGTTTTATTCAATTTTTTTGTTTGTTTGTTTGTTTTTATGGGCACTCATTGTCATGTTAAAGATGGCGAGTTCCAAAAGGAGCGTGTGAGTCATATGGGCTTTGCCCTTCTAGTTCGTCTTTGCTTCAACCTACTTCCACTGTGTCATACACAGCTGTGAACACTTTCGCCCCATCCCCCTCGCCCATCTTCCGATGAATACCCCCAATTTACTCGCTACCCCGTCCCCTCTTCTGTTTGCTAGCAGTGGAGGTCAGGACTGCACTGGACAAACGGTACAGGATCTGATTGCAGCTAAAAAAGGAACTTGTAAGGGCCGACCACCAAGCTTCTCGAAGCAATTTCGCCCTTCATTACCTCCCTTGCTAGTCTTTCCTCACTATCAACTTGTTTCTCTTTTTTTTCCTCACTATCAACTTGTGTCTCTGTTATGTCCGAGTTGTAGACAAAACTGTTTTTCATCATCATCATCATCATCATCATCATCATCATCATCATCATCATCATCATCATCATCATCATCATTATTATTATTATTATTATTATTATTATTATTATTATTATTATTATTATAGGCGTTGTTAATTAGACATTATCTTCACCCTTTTCCGAACGTGTTTAGGTACAATGTCGTTCGACCGAATTTATGATTTGATCTCATGCTAATTCGCTGAACGGGTTTTCACGGAATGTTGCGTGTATGTGAGTGCATATAGTTAGATATACTCAACAAATACACTTGTATTAATTTGGGGACGCAGACATATTTTTAAAAATTGATTTTGGAATGGTAGTGATTGGCCGCATGATGAGAATTTGAACCACGATGGTCAATGTATAGTTGTTGTGGTTGTTGTTGTTGTCGTTGTGGTTGTTGTTGTCGTTGTAGTTTTCTTCTTCTTTCTTTCTTTCTTTCTTCTTCTTCTTCTTCTTCTTCTTCTTCTTCTTCTTCTTCTTCTTCTTCTTCTTCTTCTTTCTTTCTTTCTTTCTTTCTTTCTTTCTTTCTTTCTTTCTTTCTTTCTTTCTTTTCTTCTTCTTCTTCTTCTTCTTCTTCTTCTTCTTCTTCTTCTTCTTCTTCTTCTTCTTCTTCTTCTTCTTCTTAGCCGTCGTCGTCGTCGCCGTTGTCGTCGTCGTCGCCGTTGTGGTTTAATACTTCGTCATACTTGATTATTCTTGAGACGAAGGTGCATGAGACAAAATTAGCTGTAAATGAACTTAGCATTGACTTGAGAGATTCTGAAGCTCATGTCCTAAAAGCATCGACTTGCGAGATCCTGAAGCTCATGTCCTAAACCGGGACCTGAACACTGAGTCGTTAGACGGTGCGAGTCTAGCAGAAAATAGATGGTTGGGGCGACTTGAGTTAGGTCTTGTCTTCGGCCAAAGCCTTGAGCAGCTCTGAGCTGGAAAAGCGCGCTCTTAAAACAACCATTCAGCAATACGTGAAACATAGTGCAACATCGCTTGCGTAGAAAACCAGTTGCAGATCCAGCAATCTAGGTCCGAGTTCTTCAGCATTCTTTACCGGGAACCAGACAGAACCAACACCGCTTTTCCAAGTCCCAGGGAAAAAAAGTTTTAATGGTAAAGTTTGTAGTATTTTGGGGTTTCAATTTCTAGTGTGGATCTGACTACAGTCGGCGTTCTAACAGCTATCAATTTGCCTCTGGAATCTGTCTGACATAGCAAACACTCAACAAATGTTACAATTCTCTCCCTTTCTTTCTCTCTCTCTCTCACCCTCTTCTTTTTTTTTTTTTTTTTTTTAAATTTTATTATTATTCTTATAGCTTAATCCTTTTGTATCCTACACTATATTATGTTTACAAGAATTTTTTTCCAGTTTGGTGTTGACGTAGCTTGAATTCTATTTTGAATTTGTTGTATTGAGAAAATACCATTGCTCGAGAGTTGGTGAAGGAATGACCTCCCTTCCCCTCTGTTCCTTGGAATGCATATGGGCCCAAGGCCGTGAAATGCATTAAAATCTGAAATCTGAAATCTGAAATCTCACCCTCTTTCCCCCCCCCCCCTTTCCCTCATTGTCTAACTCTCTCTGTCTCTCTCTCACTTTGGTTTTCTGTCTCTGTCTGTCCTCCCTCGCTGTCTCTTTTGGGTTCTGTCTCTATATCGCTGTCAGTCAGTCTTTTTTGTGTGTGTGTGTGTGTCTCTCTCTCTCTCTCTCTCTCTCTCTCTCTCTCTCTCTCTCTCTCTCTCTCTCTCTCTCTCTCTGTTGGCACCCACCTCATTTATTCTGTTTGTCATTGACATATCGACCTCGTTGGTTTTTTTCGGTTGTCTCTGTCTGTATGCCTGTCTCTCTTTGTCTCTCTCTGTCTCTCCCTGTCTCTCCCTGTCTATCTTTGTCTCTCTGTCTCACTGTATCTCACTGTCTCTCTTTGTCCCTCTCTGTCTCTCTTTGACTCTCTCTGTCTCTCCCTGTCTCTCTTTGTCTCTCTCTGTCTCTGTCTCTCTTTGTCCCTCTGTCTTTCTTTGTCTCTCTTTGTCCCTCTGTCTTTCTTTGTCTCTCTTTGTCTCTCTGTCTCTCTTTGTCCCTCTTTGTCCCTCTCTGTCTCCCTCTGTCTCCCTCTGTCTCTCTATGTCTCTCCCTGTCTCTCTTTGTCTCTATCTCCCGCTATTTTGGCACCTCTTTTTATGTTGTTTTTCATTGCCGGATCGACCTCGTCCTTCAATCGCTCATTTCTTTTATTCAACTTCCCGAAAGTCTTCACTTTAAAAAAAAAAATCGATTTGTCATTTTTTTTAAAAACACGAGATATGAAACATTTGTGCAACACAACATGCAGTGGTGAATTCCTGTCTGGGCCAGCAGACTCGGAGCTCAGTTTATACTCCCATCCGAAGGGAGTAGGAGCGGAGGGTTGTTTCAGGTGGGTTTTTTTTCGGATGGGAGTACAGACCGAGGTCTAGTCTATGCACGCACGCATTCCATCGCACGGACTTTAAAGATCCTGACGCTCCTCTCCTAGACGGGGGAGTGCCGGCTACATAAAACTACACCCAGCACGCACTAGGTGCCTTCTCCCTTTATCCGGTCCACCAGGATTGTGCTCTGTCGCCTGGGTGTCACACTGTGCGTCCAAACGCTGTAAGTGAGCGCCTCGAGTTATATCCTGTATCACCCCCGTTGGGGTGCCGGGGGTTTCAGTATAAATAGTATCCCCACTTTCTGGAAATTTAGTGCTTTAAATTCCCACTGTCGCTGTCTTTCTCATTTGCTCTTTCTCATTCCTGCTCTGTTCTATCACTCTGCTGTACTATCGTCTTCTTCGCTAGACCAGTCACCTACCTTTTTTCTTGAAAACTCTTCCGGGACAAGACTCCTTATTTGTGTATGAGGTCTGTTGGATCAGCTTGGGAGTGTTGGACGCTTTCTGCCGGATGGTCACTAGGGCTTCCTATGATGTTATTATTTAGCAATGTAGGCATTTTATATGTATGTGTTTTGTTGATAATTTATAATGATGTTTGTATTCTGTTTTGTTTTTGTGGGCGGGGGTTTAAATTGAAGTGCAGCCTCGGCGTCCCCTGCGTGGGATGTCTTTGTTGTGGGGTGACTGGCTGGTGTAGGGCTTTCTGTTTTACCACTAGGGTTGTTTCGGCAGATCTTTTATGCGGATCAGGGGTTGTCCGGTCCTGATTTGGCTCGGAAGAGGCCGCTGGACCTAAAGCAATAATCATGTAATGTAATGTAATATCCTGTATCGGCCAGCGCCTTAAGCGGCTCTTGAGCCGCCTTAAGCGGCTCTTGAGCTGGAAAAGCGCTATATAAAAGTGATTAAATAAATAAATTTTTAAATTAATAATAATAATAATAAAAATAATAATAATAATAATAATAATAATAATAATAATAATAATAATAATAATAATAATAATAATAATAATAATAATAATAATAATAATAATAATAAATGTAATAATGTAAAATATTGTTTATACAGACGGGGAGTTGCGTTTCCATTTCAATTGATGTCCGTGTGAAGTTCGATTTTCGTCTTTTGCCTTTGTAGGGTTTTTGGGTGTTAGTTTCTTCTATTTTCTTATCGTCTTTATCTTCTCCTTCCTTTCTGTGCACTTTGCCTTTCCTCAGTTTGGGTGGATCACGACCCACACAGAGGATGGTTCCATCCTCTTGGGACGACAGACATAAACAGTGTGTGTGTGTGGGTGGGTGTGTGTAGGTGTGTGTGGGTGTGTGTGTGTGTGTGTGTGTGTGTGTGTGTGTGAATGAGAGAGACAAAGAGAGATAAGGCAAATCAATTAAATCCGAAAAGTGTCCTCCAAAGAGCTTAGAAAGCTTAGGATAAGAAGAGAGACGGTTGTTGTTGTTGCTGTTGTTGTAGTTGTTGTTACTATTGTTGTTGTTGTTGTTGTTGCTGTTATTGTTGTCTTTTTCTTTCTTTCTTTCTTTCTTTCTTTCTTTCTTTCTTTCTTTCTTTCTTTCTTTCTTTCTTTCTTTCTTTCTTTCTTCTTCTTCTTCTTCTTCTTCTTCTTCTTCTTCTTCTTCTTCTTCTTCTTCTTCTTCTTCTTCTTCTTCTTTCTATCATTTTCTTTCTTTCTTTCTTCTTCTTCTTTCAGTCTTCTTATTTCAGTCTTCTTATTTTTCTTCTTCTTCTTCTTCTTCTTCTTCTTTCTATCACTTTCTTTCTTTCTTTCTTTCTTTCTTTCTTTCTTTCTTCTTCTGTCAGTCTTCTTATTTTTCTTCTTAGTGTCTGTTTATATTTCTATATACCCTATAAGCAATGACTAACTAACTTACTACAGGCTCACAGGTTGCACACTCACATGCATGCACAACTAACACATAATTATCTTTAACTCAAACTTGTGGCGTCAAGTCAGGGAAATCCATATTAGAAATCGGCAAGGAATTATTATTTTTATATTCAACATTTAGATTGACTCAATCCAATACCATTATTGAAGGGAGGCAGAAAATAGGAGTACCCGGAAAAAGCCCTCGGGGATCTGAATAGTCTCGCACCAGAGTCACAAAAGTTCGCCCCTTGCGAGAATTGGAATAGGAAACCAGCGACTAACTCACTGCGCCATCAGGGAACCAAAACACCCAGCTTTCACATTAGTAATGCGGCCTGTGGATTTTTTTAAATAGACTTTCTTTATATTAGCATTGTGTAAGAGAGGTTTCTGGGAAATAAACCCAGTGTTCCACTTGCACATTAATTGAATCCGAATTGTGGCGACGTTCTTGGACACAATGCAGTTTTATTGCCGTTTGAGGAAGTATGGATGTTAATTAAAACTTCATTGGATTATAGATTGGTTGTTGTGGCTCCCTATTCTGTCTTCTTCTTCTTCCTCGCCTTTTGTTGTTGTTGTTGTTGTCGTTGTTGTTGTTGTTGTTGTTGTTCTTCTTCTTCTTCTTCTTCTTCTTCTTCTTCTTCTTCTTAGTTTTATTGCCATTTGAGGAAGTATGGATGGTAATTAAAGCTTCATTGGATTATAAATTGGTTGTTGTTGCTCCCTATTCTTTTTTTTCTTCTTCGCCTTTTGTTGTTGTTGTTGTTGTTGTTGTTGTTGTTGTTGTTGTTGTTGTTGTTGTTGTTGTTGTTCTTCTTCTTCTTCTTCTTCTTCTTCTTCTTCTTCTTCTTCTTCTTCTTTTGTCAAGCAGTTTTTACAAGTTTTTATAAGTTCTTTAGGTTTTGGGAGGTGAAATAGTTAATAAATATTCCAACTATCGATCACTTTACAAATTGTCTGGTTAGTCCACCTACCTCCTATTAAAACCTTAGCGCTAGAAGTTAGTATTCAAGGATATAATGAATAAGAGTATAAACCGAGGTCTGATGTCCTATACAAATACATCAAGCGGATTAAGCAAGCACTAAGGCTACTTTTCCTTCATCCCCAGTCGTCCAGGATTGGGGCCTGTTGTTTGTGAGGCAGCAGGTTGGAGGCTTGAGTTAGATGCTGTATTGACCAGCGCCTTGAGCAGCGCTTGAGCTGGAAAAGCGCCATATGATAAGGCCTAAATAAAGGAAGAAGGAAGATAAACTCTAACAATGTATTGGCTTACGTCAAGGCTGTTAGCTTATTTACACCACCATTACATTATGTGGGACAAGAGAGCAAGACCTTGTTTCCTCTTTTTCTGTGTTTTCGGTGGAAAGATGGCGTGTGGGGGTATTTCCGCTGTTGTGCTCCTTTTTTCTTTTGTGTTTTGGGTGTTAAGTTGGCGTGCAAGGGGGCGAAGCTATTTCCGCGGTCTGATTGGTTGAAACATTCCTAATCAGTTTCTGGTTAGCGTGTCTGCTGCCTACGAGTGTCTTGATACAGAGTCGACGAATCTGTGAAATTCTTGATGATGTGTGGTTTGTTCGGCCTCTCAATGGTTTAACGATTGTCCGGATAAAATTCTGTCCTTGTCTGCGTGTTTTGTTTGTCTGTCGGTTTGATCCTTTCCCTCTCTCTCCCTCGCTGTCCCCATTCCCTCCCTCCCTCCCCACATCTCTGTCCCTCCCTCTAAACCTCTCTCTCTCTCTCATTCATAAGATAAAGAAAAGTCTTCAGACCCCTGAGCGTATAAGGAATGTTCTTGCCTTCGTTACGTTACGTTACGTCTCTTCTTCTTTCTTTCTTGCGTAGATTGACGTCACCGGACACACCTCGCTGTCCTCTCTCTCTTATACCGTCCTGCGTTATTATGCAACACCTGGGGATGGCCCCCAACCTTGCTCTCTCTCTCTCTCTCTCTCTCTCTCTCTCTCTCTCTCTCTTGATGAGGTTGGCTAATTTCAATTTTCAAGTGTTTGTATAGTGCCTTCATATATTGTGTGACAGAGAAAGTAAATCTGTGCATTACAATTTACATGTGGGAGTTGAAGAGAGGGGTACATTCTACATTCTGTAGTTATATTATTATTATTCGTTGTCATTGTGTGCGGTAATGTAAATGTTACAGTACTAGGCATGTCCGTGTGAGTCGCCCATTTGTATGTCATCACGTGTTGCGTCTGTTTTTACTTTGGTTCTTGAATATAATCGATCATCTGTCCATGTCGGTATTCCGTTTACGTAGTTGATAATTTCAAACAACTTTTTTGATGCTATGTTGATGCTATTTTATATGTTGAAATGGACCAATGGCCTTTTTCAATAAAACATCCGAATCTCTCTCTCTCTCTCTCTCTCTCTCTCTCTCTCTCTCTCTCTCTCTCTCTCTCTCTCTCTCTCTCAGTAAATCATTATCATTGTTTAAAATTAGACTCCACAAATTTCTATTTTCCCTTGCTCCTAATATTTAAGATGATTGTATACATTTTGTTCTTTCCTATCTTGCGACAGTTTAATTTGTTGAGGTGTGAATTAGCTTGTGTATATGTGTGGTTGTGGTGGAGGGGGTGGGGAGAGTGGGAGTAGGAAGGGGGGTATTTGAGGGAGTTGGGGGGAGGGAGTATGTGTATTTCGGTACATTCATTTTCTTAGTAATTTTTTGTAATTCTTACCATTGTTAAGGTTTGTGTTAGTTTGCGATCAATTTTATGTTAATTATTTAGTTTGTTCTGAGTTTGTCTTTTTTTTTCTTTTTTTCTTTTACAATTTTATTAAGGACTAGCTGTAAGACAGGTCCAAAGGACCTAATGCTAATATCCTATTAAAGGTTTCGACTTCAACTTCTCTCTCTCTCTCTCTCTCTCTCTCTCTCTCTCTCTCTCTCTCTCTCTCTCTCTCTCTCCTCCCAATCTGTCAGTCTGTCACACCGCACTCTCCTTCGTTCTCCCCTCTCTCTGATGCCGTCTTAGACGTTACTACGCAGCACATTGGAATGGCCTGCAACCTTAATGTCAGGGGATAATGATGCTGTGATGGGTTGTTTGGGAGTTGTCCTGTCAAATTTTCCTGAACAATGCGTCACGGAATGTCTATTTTTAGATGTGGGGGTGTGTCTGTTGGTGAGTGTATGTGGGTGCCTATTTGTTTGTGTGTGTGTGTGTGAGCACGAGCGTGCGTGTCTGAACAAAGCATACCAAACTCAACACGATTTGTAAACGTGTGTAGGTTTGTGAAAAGTGAAGGTTTGAAGCCTCTCACCACCCCCCATCACCCTCTCCACCTCTTTCCTGGGATGGTTATCCCTTTCTGCCATATCGCCAATGGTGGGTGTAGACCATACCTGTCAAGGGGTTTTCGGGTTGTGGTGTAGCAATTTAACAGAAAAAACCATAGCAAATGGAGGTTTGGTGTAGCACTAATGTGAATCACGCGATTCGCAACAAAACTGAAAACTTCTGCATCCAATATAAACACACACATCCAATGTGTTTACAAATGTACTGTAAAATCTTGTTAATGCACAACACTTTAGCTATTACCAATACAATACAATACAATACAATACAACTTTATTCATCTCAAACTGAGCAATTACAATGGCAGCATCAGCACAATTACCAAAAAGAATTAAAAATATTATTACATACACATGAGAGTAGTCCAATCAAAAAATAGTAAATAAAACAAATAAATAACAAAACATTCGGTTAAATACATTATACAATAAACTAGAGGTGAATGTCATAAAAAGTCATGAAAGGTAAACTGCCCCGATATATCACAGATAATAGTTTCTCCGCAAAAGCTACAGTACAAGATGTACATCCCAGCAATACAAACCAATACCATACAATACAACACAATACAACACAACACAATACAGCACAAAACAATGCCACACAACTTCATTCCTCTCAAGCTGGGCAATATGATTACAAAGGCAGCGTTGGCGCAGAAATAATCAGTAAGAATAAGAATAAAAATTAAAAATGACCTTACGTGCACACGGAGAGTACTCCCAATCAATAAGTAAATGTGCTGTTAAATGCATAAGTAAACTATAAAATAAAATATAACCTATAAAACTGTAAAACAAATATCACAGATAATAATTTCTAACAGCAAAAATCTCCTCGCTCTCTCTGGAATTATACCCACACTCAACCACTCACACTGCAGCTTATATGCATTTTCTATAAAGACACATAATCAATAAAATCAATAATAATTTTTTAAAAAAAATCACTTTTTATTACATTGTATAGGCGTTGAGAAGGCGGACAGCAGAGGGTACAAATGAGTTTGAATATCTTTCCTTGCTTGGCCGATGGAGTGAACCAGAAAAAGCTATTATGCTAGCAGCCATGCTACGGGGCGCCGCTCGCACCTTCTTCCAAAGTCTCAACCCTAGACTCAAAGGGCGTTATCCTGATGCTCTTGTCTGCATGAGACGTCGTTTTGGCTGCCAATCTAAGAATCAGCAGTTCTGGATTGCTCAGCTTGAGGCCAGAATCAGGCAGCCAGGTGAATCCATTGCTAAGCTGGCTGACGATCTTCTGCTCCTAGCTAGGAGAGCTTACCCTTATGACATGACCGACGCTAATCTACATGTCATTGCTTTGCAGCAGATGTACAAGAGCCTTGATAATGAGACCAGATGGAAATGCATTGACAAGAGATGTACTCATCTTCAAGTTGCTGTGGAAATTGTAGAAACATACGAAACTTTCCAACAATCAACCAAGAAATCAGTGCGTGGTGTTCATGCAGCCATCAGCCAAGAAAATAAACAACTAAATTTTGACAGCCTCACGGAGCGCATAAATCAGCTAGAACGCCAGACAGCAAATCAAGTAAATGCTGGTGCTTCCTCATCTATGGCCGCTTCACGAAATCAACGGGCCTCTGCCACTGCTTATGCTCCAACCAGGGTGAATGAGCAAACCAACCACGGTGTGAATCAACAGATCAACAAAGAGTACGCTGGCTGCTATATTTGCAAGGATAAGAAACACAGAATGAGGAATTGCCCAATTTATCACAAATGCAAAGAGTTGCAGGCTCAAGGCATGGGAAACTAGGCATCGCCTCTTCTGAGGGCCAAGAGGAGGTAGTCTGTACAAGGCCCAATGAAGAAAAACAATGTAATGCTAGCAGTGACATTATCATGAACACACCACAAGCTCAACATGAACCAGAAGAAGATACAGCAGATAATACATCTCAAATTACTTTGCAAGTGCCAGTTTACGTTTCAAATGACTCTGTGAAGAAATCAAACTATCCAGTCAATGACAATGTCAGAACAACTAATCAACATAAGGAGAGCCAAGTAAATAATAACACCGGAATGTTTACTGAAGCAAACCTGTATGGCATTACAGTTGATTTCCTAATTGACACTGGTTCTGCTGCTACCTTGCTTGGAAGTCATGTTTTTCACCTGATACCAGAAGAACAAAGGCCTATTTTGCTTAACACCGACACTAGGCTTGAAGGAATCAATGGATGTAAAGTGGAAATCCTAGGTGTAGCAAACCTGGAACTTGATTTGGGTAATCAGAAATTTGTGGTACCAACTATCATATGTGACATGAATATTGATGCAATTTTGGGACAAGATTTTACTTTTCAATTTGTGAAATCTATGAACATTGAGAAAATGCAGTTGATAACCAAAACTGGATACATTCCACTCTTCGTTGGTGGCAAATCAGAAATGGTCTGCCATGTCACGTCTTCTCAATCACTTGTCATTCCTGCCAGATCAATCATGAACGTTTCAGTCACAGTTAGTGGCAAACAGTATGTTAATCAGGACATGCTACTGGAACCATCAGATGTAGTAGTACAAACAAAGCAACTGTACATGACGCCAATGATAACTGCTGATAAAATGAACACAACTGCCATTGTGATCAACTTAGCAGAAAAAGACACCAAACTATACCCTAATACCTACTTAGGAACGGCACAGTCAGCGTACCAAGGGAGACAATCTAAGGTCAAGATTAATTTTACTGCTGTCAGAAATACAAATTCTGAAAATAACCACCTTCCTGAATATTTGAAAGATCTATTTGAAAGAAGTACAGTAAATCTCAGTGAACAACAGTCTCAAGTTTTGAAAGAACTAATGGTAAGATACCAGCACATTTTTTCAAAATCTGCTAATGACATGGGCAAGACAAACAAGGCAAGATTTCAGATAAACACTGGTCAAGCTGTTCCGATTAGACAAAGAGCTAGAAGGCTACCACTTGGAAAGAGAGAAGCAGAACGGGAAGAAATTCATGGCATGCTGGAAAGAAATATTATTGAGCCTTCTACCAGTGCTTGGGCTAGCCCTACATGTCTTGTGTACAAGAAAGATGGTTCCATACGTTTCTGTGTAGACTACAGAAAACTAAATGAAGTCACTATTCGTGATGCTTATCCCTTACCGCTCATTGAGGAATGCTTGGATTCTTTGTCAGATTCTAAATGGTTCAGTACTATGGACTTACAGAGTGGCTTCTGGCAAATTCCCCTTGACAGGGAAGAAGACAGGCAGAAAACTGCATTTATTACTGGTATGGGATTGTACCAATTCACCGTATTGAGTTTTGGACTTACAAATGCTCCAGCTGCTTTTCAACGCATGATGGAAAATGTTTTGCATGGATTGCAGTGGAGTGAGTGTGTTTTGTTTATGGACGATACAATCGTGCCAGCCCCTACCTTTGAAATAGGACTTACAAGATTGGAACATGTGTGGCAAAGACTTGAAGAAGCAAATTTAAAATTAAAACCTTCAAAGTGCTTACTCTTTCAATCAGAAATCAAGTTTTTGGGACATGTTGTCAATGAACAAGGAATTCAAACAGACCCAGAGAAAACCAAGGCTATTAAAGAATGGCCGCAGCCCGAAACTGTGAAACAAGTTCGAAGTTTCCTTGGACTTTGTTCCTACTATAGGAAGTTTGTGGAAAATTTTGCTGCGATAGCTAAACCTCTACACAAGCTGTGTGAGAAGGGAGTTCAATTCCAGTGGACAGAAGACTGTGCTTATGCTTTTCAAACACTGAAAGACAAACTATCAAGTACTCCTATCTTGAGCTACCCTCAGTTAGGAAAACAATTCATTTTAGACACTGATGCCAGTGACCAGTCTGTGGGAGCAGTGCTGTCTCAAATTGACGATGGTAGAGAAAAAGTCATTGCTTATTACAGTTCAACCTTGACTTCAGCTGAGACTAATTATTGTGTTTCCAGGAAAGAGCTGTTAGCTGTAATCAAGGCACTGAAGAAATTTCATAATTATCTTTATGGTCAAGAAATTCTTTTGCGCACCGATAACTCAGCTGTTAGTTGGCTAAAGACTTTGAAAAATCCGTCTGGCCAAGTAATGCGCTGGCTTCAAGAAATCTGTACTTACAACCTGAAAGTTACTCATCGTCCAGGTACACAGCACAGAAATGCTGATGCATTATCAAGACGTCCATGCCCAGCATGCATGAGAGCCCAATGTAAAGAAATAGACCCAGAATTACCACAAGAGACAGAAAATGTGTCAAATGTGCTTCCTGTTGTGCAATTATTAGCAATGGTGATGGAATCGACTCAACAACAAAAGCTAACAACTAAGCAAACCTTAAAGACTGTTGCTGATGTTGTGAAGTGCTGTGCAACAAAGCAAACGGCAGACTCTACAAATAAACAGACACTACCAGGCCAATCCACAGATACGATGTCTAGGTCTAATTCTCAGACCGAATTATCTCCCTTTACCTGTGATAGTGCTACTTGTGACAGTGCGAACACAGATGACAAACAATACACAATTTTTACACCAGTACTTCTTGATGGTTGGGACACTGAAAAATTACGCAAAAAGCAGTTAGAGGATGAAATTATAGGCCCTATTCTGCGTTCAATGGAACATTCTTCTTTGTGACCAGCTTGGAATGAGATATCAGCCTATTCTGCAGAAGTCAAAGCGTTATGGGCTGAATGGAACCGTCTAGTTTTGTACAACGGAGTCCTGTATAGGCGTGGTGCTGAAGATAATTCATTACAAATAATAGTCCCTGGATCACTGCAAAGGCAAGTCCTGGCGCACTCCCACGACATTCCAACTGCAGGTCACTTGTGTGCAGAGAAGACGCTGAAACAAATAAAAAGGTCATTTTATTGGCCTAAAATGCAAGACAGTGTAGCTATTTACGTTCAACAGTGTGATCGTTGTGCTGCCAAGAAAACCCCAAAGAGTACAAAACATGCGCCACTTGGACACTATATAGTTGGTGAACCTATGGAAAGAGTTGCGTTAGATATTCTTGGTCCCCTGCCTGTGACACATAAAGGCAACAAATACATTCTGGTTGTCACTGATTTATTTACTAAATGGACTGAAGCATTCTCTATGCCAAATCAAGAAGCAAGAACAATCGCACAAACTTTTGTCAATGAATTCATATGCCGTTTTGGTACTCCACTGCAGATAATTACTGACCAAGGTAAAAATTTTGAAAGTGGTCTTTTCAAGGAAGTATGTGACTTTCTACACATTGACAAAACTCGCACCACTAGTTATCATCCCCAGGCAAACGGTGGTGTTGAACGCTTCATGAGAACATTAACCAACATGTTAACCATGTACTGTGAAAACAAACAAAAAGTTTGGGACATTTTTCTTCCTCAAGTTATGATGGCATACCGGTCGTCAGAGCACAGTACCACTCAGCAAACGCCAAACAAAATGGTTTTGGGCAGAGAAATTGTTTTACCTATTCAAGCTGTGGTTGGCCGTCCCAAAGAGATAAAAGCAGAACGACCAGTCACAGAGTACGTCCAAGATTTACAGAATTCACTTGTTGAAGCTCATGAAGTAGCTAGGAAGAATATCAGGAAAAATGCTGCTTACCAGAAAAGGAACTATGATCTTCATGCTCGGAAACGACAGTTCTCCCCTGGTCAACTTGTATGGTTATTCGACCCAAGACGCACAGTTGGAGTATGCCAAAAACTTGTCAGCCATTGGAGAGGTCCATACCTGGTGACAAAGAAAATAGATGACTTGACTTACATGTTGAAGAAAAGTGCAAAATCACCACCCAAAGCTCATCATATTGACAGAATAATAATCTACAAAGGAACAAGAATACCAAAGTGGATTTGCAAAAATTAACTCTGTGTAAATTCTGGAGTGTGACAAATTGTCAAAATTGTCTGAAGTGATACAGTGTGACTAACTGTTAAATGTGAATGGTGATATAGTGTGACTGTGAGTGACAAACTATAAATATTCGAAGTGAAAAGTGATACACTAATGCAGTAAAAAGTGACAAACTAATATCTCCCGGTTATTTAAATCCGGTCCTATACTATCATACTATGTGAAAAAAAAAAAAAAAAATTTAATAAATAAATAAATCATAAAATAAACACAGTTAGTAGCAAAAATAGAACATTCAGTGTGACATTAGGGAAGTGTTATTTTGAGACCATGGAGTAACTGTTTAGTTGCTTTTTTTGTTGTCATCTGCTGGCAGATGAACTGTGTGAGTGAACTTCGAAGTGAAGTTAAACTGTTACTTTCTGGCACAATTGCGGCTGCCTGCTTATTATTTCGGGAGCAGTTGAAGTCTCTCAAAAACTTTGGCAAACTTGCTCAATTTGCGGACTAATGGACGGTGCACAGGAAATTAGATTTTGCAAATTTAGTAACTATGCCAATTACATGCTAACATTGGCGTGCTGGTTAGTTAGTCATTGGAGATGGCTTAACTGACAAATGAGGGTGTGGCATGGATCAGTGGCGCGTACGTCTCCACGAGTTTTGGACGATTAGTCACTAACCTACGTTTGTACTGTCACTTGTTTCCAGATAGTGAACATTAACAATGCAGTTTACTGTGGAAATAACTGTCAGTCACTTTCTCTCAGATGGTGTCATTGGTGCTGTGATCAGCAATAGAGAAAGCCTTATAATTTATTATTTTATTCCATGCGATCAAACTTAACACAGTGTGAAGTGAAGTTACGGAAAGTTATGTAGATGATTCCTATTGTTACAGATGGATGTAAAGTGCCCTTGCTGCACGAGAACGTACCTTTCAAGGCGTTCCTTGAGACGGCATTTGTTGAGCCATCACCCCTCCTCAAAAGCCCCTTCTTCTATGCCCCTGTTGCTGCATGGGCTGAGCATGGACCCTTTGGAGGCAACTTTGTATGAAGGAGGACAAGTGGCTGTAATCGTCTTTCGTCCGGATGGGCTGGAGGAGCTGTTGGGACGACTTCCTCCCTTGTGCAAAATGACCACCAGCCTACCCGTACTTTGCCCTGTGGAGCCTGACCACCCTGCTGCCTTAGTATGGAAAGCAAGAGTAAACTTTCCGTGGAGTTTGGTGCAGAGTATCCGCGTGGACCCTGACAGCTGTCTTAATTCATCGAAGGATAGCTTAGCAGAGGCCATGAGACAGGCGGGTCTACAAGTTAGTATGGAGGACCGAGAGGATTTTGCCAACCAGGAGGTGCCTGAAACTGAGTCCGTTTTCCAGACCTCAGAGCCGGAACCTGTGACTGTCCGCTCTGCCTCGGCGTATCAGCTGGTTCCCTGTGAGACGGTGTCTTCGCCTGTCCCCTCTGCCACTGTGCCGTCACCTTTACTACATATCTCGAACTCTGTGTTTGACCCTCTTACCCCTGAAATTCAGCCTGGTCCCCGCACACCGGTTACTTTTGGCGTGAGCCCTATATCAAATTCTGAATTTCTGGCCGCTCATGTCCCTCCTACCCTTAATCTTTCCCACCTTTTCCCCCCTAACCCATTATCCGAAGACAGCGAACGAGCAAGGAAACTATTGATGGCAGGATTCCCTTCGTTGATTTTGGCTGCACCCAGGAAGTGGTCAAGAGAGCATCAAGTTACTCTTCCTACAGGGATCCGATGGCCACCGTTGGGATGGAACCAGATGGATAAGGAAGGCAAATATATTCTCTTCATGGAAGCAGCCTTGGTACTTGGTAGACGAGCGGGTTTTCCTGTGGAGATGGGCCAAAGGGAACTTTTTGATGAGTTCTCTATGCTAATGCTGCCCGGCATGGAATTTCCAAAACACAAGTATCCAGTGCAACGTCTTCGTGACATTCTTTCCCGGCATGTCCGTATTGTGGCCGCTGGTCTACCTACAGACACGTCGACGCTGCTCACCATACGGTCACTCGCTGCTCAACTGCCAGCTCTCACAGGAGCCAGATGGGAACTGGTGAAAGCTCTTGAAGATGTGGACATTGTTGTACCGTAAACTGAAAAAGAAAAAATAGAAAGAAGTGAAACCAACTACAGTCAATTAAAAACAGGAGATATTCATAATGCAGGAGCATTATCTTTATTTGGCAGGGGAGCGTGTAAGCCCTGGACTGGCCAGAGCTTATTTTTATACGAACTCTTATTATTAATTTTTCTACAACTATTTATTATCATACTCCCTGAAACTTTTTATTGAAGAATGTGCAGAAAAATAGCCTTTATTCAAAATACAAATTCTTAGCAGAAGTTATCCTTGTTTCCGCCCTTGCTGTGTCTGCCAAGATTTAGCAACCCACTTCAGGAATGAGCTCCAAGCCTAAGGTGAGAGAAAATTCTTCATTCTGACTTTATTTTGACTTTATCTTTTTATAAACATACAGAAATGTTACAGTGGATACTATTTGAGCAAACGATGAAGTGGAATTGCCGTAATTCTGCTACAAAATAACATTCTTTATTTCTGTGTGATGAGGAATAGGCCTATTACACGGTACATTTAGAACCCAGAACTAATCTATTGAACAGCAGTTTAGATCTGAAAAATAACAATGATGGAAATTATACTGCAATTTGTGTAGTCATTTGTGTAGCTTTGAATGAACATTTGGTGACTGGAAAAGTTGCATATTGAGAATTTATGTTTTATTCATGTGAAACTGTGACCGGTCGAATAGTCATAATAAGAAGAAGACTGTGACTGTTTGGATCTAGCTGTGGTAGATGTACTTTTCGACGGAATCTAGAGAATCCGCTTGATCAAATGTAGTAAAAGAACGTAATTTTTCTTGTGCTGTGGAACATTAGAGTGTAATTGTGTGAAAATGTTTAATTTATTTATAAAAAGGATTCGATGTTCAATGTGCCAAAAGTCTCGAAGTTTAGCGTGTTAACCAGCGAGATGTGTTTTCTATTGATGGCCTGTGCACCGTTTTTCTTTAGTTTAGTTTGAGAAAATTGGGAACTCAGAATTTTTCTTGACAGTTGTTACTTGTTAGCTGAAGTTTGCCAGCAAGTCTAATCATAAAATTTATATTATGAAATGTATTTGAGTGACAATTGAATTATCTCGACACTTACCTGTGTATTGAGAATGGCCCCAGCTAGGTCAAATGTGCCAGCTAGTGTTTGATTTGACAAGCTTATTTTCTTTCGTAATTTAATAATAAGTCCTGTGCTCCGTTGATGCTAGAAGTCCGACGAAACTGGCTCATGTTTTGCACCGGGAATTAATCACTGTCAACCTTTGAAGAAATAGAAATCTTAGATAGTTCGCGACGCTCTTCCAGCTTTGCACCGTTCGTGTGCATGGGACGCCAATATCCGGGTTCCCTGGTTCAAATACAAGGTCCGCTGGCAGAGATTTCATTGGTCAACGGCTATGTTTTGCTCGTATGTCGTAATAAAAGGACCATTTCTGTGTAGAAATGGTGTGTCTCATATCGTTTTGATAACCGCTAGCACCCGTGAGCTTATTTTCCTTTTAAAAACTAAAGAAGACCTTTTTATTATCGTTTGTAACTTTAGATCCTAACTAAAGCAGAATTATCTAAGATAATAGCCCGGCCTTGCTCACGTTAAAATGAAAAGTGAAAGTGACAGTAAAACGTTAGATCAAAATTGATAAGAATGTAAAACCGAAAGTGAATTTTATAAAAATTGTTTTACCTTACAGAATTCTAAATTTGTAAATAGTATTCGACAGTTAAAATTGTTCAGTTATTTTGTTGAAGAAGTTAGTTATAAAAAGTAGTAATTTATAAATTAGATTTTATTTTCTTTTATTATTGAGAAAACCCTAAACGTAAATGGCAAGAAATGATTCTGAGACGTGAAATTTTTCTAGAAGTTCCGAACATATTTTCTTTTCTTTCTTTTCGCTGCCTGGAAATAATTAATTAGTATTGTAATGTAAAATAATTGTTAAACTGGCCATTGTATTATTTTTATATCGCAAAGGAATTCAATTCCTGAGTTGAGAGAAATAAGTAAATTCAACGTTTGAACGATCAAAGCAAGTTTTTGTTTAGCCTAACGTCAACGTACTAGTATTCTGTTTGTGTGGTTTTCCGTATCGTTTCTATCTGCGCTAGATCTGTTTGTTGTTGTAGTAAAAATTCTTTCTAACTTCCCTTTGAGCGATAGAATGTGTGAATGTTTTTCCTTATTTGTGGAGGAATTGTTAACACAAGACATCACAGACTAGCAACACAATAAAACGGGTGCAAACACGGCATGGTAGATTTTGTCTGCTCCACGGTCTGTGGAATGTGATGGACCAGGGAGGGAGATGGGAAAGGAATTCTTTACACTGAGGTGTATGTGAGGTCTCCGTTCCTGGTCGTTGCTGAAGAAGTTGACCGTGGAGACGGAGAAAATATAAATGAACATGATCGCAAGAAACATGCATTCAGCACACATAGACAAGACAAAAATAGAAGAGATTTTTATTTGTTGTTTATCAGTTTATAGTCCCCTCTCTTCCCATAAGGATTTTCAGAGAGGAGACTCGATTTTTATTTTATTTTGATTTTATTTTTATAATTGCTTGTCGGCCCGCGCGCGGCGCTGTGTCCGGGGTCTCCCTCTCCCTCCTCCTCCGGGTGGCGGGGGAGGAGGGTTTGAGGGGTTGCTCAGCTGTCCTGACAAGATTTTTTGAGTGACCGGTAAAAAGAGGGAGTTGACCTCGGGCGGGGGCGGGTGTGCGTGGCTTACAATATCTTTCTTGTCATGTGCAGTACCCTGAAAGAATACACGTTTCTTTTCCTTCAAAACAGACTTCAATTCCTTTGTAATCCATGGTTTGTTGTTAGGAAAAATAATAATCTCTTTGGTTGGGATGACTGTATCTATGCAGAAGGAAATATATGAGTTCACAACATCAACAAGCTCATTGAAGTCATCACCACAAGCATCATAGAAAACCTGCCAATCAGTACAGTCAAAACAACCCTGTAAACAACTAATACTATCAGCAGTCCAACGTTTCACTGTCTTCACCACTCGCTCAAAACGTTGGAACACAGGCCTATACACAGGCGCCAGATAGACGCTGTTATGGTAAGACAATCCAAACGAGGGCATAGGCATAGATTTATAAGCATTTGCTACTGAACCATAGCACAGATCAAGCGTAGTGTTTCCTTTCGTTGTTGCACATGTAACATACTGTTCGTATGTTTTCAAGGTCTTCTTCAGCTGACAGTGATTAAAATCACCTAGAATGAACTTAGGAGCATCAGGAGAAATGGTATCCAGTCTATGGGTTACATCAGCGATCAACTGGGCAGCAGCGTTAGCATTGGCACGTGGGTGAACGTAAACAAGTGTGAAGAATAGCTGAGGAAACTCCCTAGGTAAATAATAGGGGCGTAGTGAGATAGATAGAAGCTCAAGATCAGTAGTACACATTCTCTCTCTAACCACAACAGTATTACAGTACCTTTCGTTGACATAAAAGCATACTCCCCCTCCCTTTGATTTGCCGGTGATGGTGGAAGATCTGTCCATACGAATGGGGCCACCGAAACCGCTGATGGTCGTTGTCGTTGTCGACATGGGACAGAAACGTCTCAGTGAAGGCGAACAAGCAGGTTTCTCTGTAGTCCCGCATACATTTGACGTAGGCCTCCAGCTCGTCAGTTTTGTTGCGAATGGACTGCACGTTAGAAAGCAGGATAGAAGGAAGAGGGGGCATTTTGCTTTTGTCGTTCAAACAAAACTTCCTAAGTCGACGCTGCAGCCCTCCTCTCCTTCCTCTCTTCCTGCCCTTACGCTGTCGCTGCGCTTTGATGGGGTCTTGAAGAAGAATGTCGGTGGGAATGTCGGTACAGTCGGAGACACCGGACGCGAACCGACGCAAGGAAAGGAAAGGAGGTAATCTCGACTGTAAACAAGACGGCCGCCATTGATGTCACCCTGCACAGCACCCAGGAAGAAAACCGCCAACAAGGTTGCGGAAACAAACACCCACCACAGCTTACACATTTTCACAAGCAGGTAAGAATTAAATCTTCACGTAGAAAAGTTCCACAAGTAAAAGTTCCACATAAAACGTAAAACGTTACACTAAAAAAACAAAACAAGTGCTGAGCTGCCAACAATTCGCCCCGCTTGCGTGAGCGCCTCGTTTTCCATTATCATTATAAACATTTTCATGTACGTTTTTCAAAATAAAAGGGAAAATGCCAAAAAAAAAAAATAAATAAATAAAACATACAGACAGAAAATAAGCTAGGCAATAATTTAAAAACAAAAAACAAAAAACAAACAAAAAACATCTAAGGGAGAGAATCACTGACACAGAAAAAGCAGATGAACTTTTTTCCCCCAAACAACTTTGCTTATTCACAAAACATGGTTTACAATGCCAAGAAAAGAACTATTAGCATTGCACAAAAGCTTATACCAATTAATTTAATAAAACACAGGCGGCGGAAGCGGGGGGGCAAGGGGGGCACTGGCCCCCTCCAGAAAAATATTGGGGGGGCAAACCTATACATTTGCCCCCCCAATATTCAGCCCCTCAAAAAAAATTATTTGGAGGTTCAAACCAATATTTTCCCCCTTTCTCTGGACTGATGCAAGTTAACAATATATGTGCTGAGACCATTTTCAAAGCACTGAAGGACTGCTTGATCAGACTTGACTTGCCAGTGCAAAACTGTAGGGGCCAGGCCTACCACGGGGCGAGTAATTTTCAGGGTCATGTGTCAGGAGTTGCAAAAAGATTCAAAGATGAGATCCTTGTTGTGACTGAAGAGTTGGTGACAGTTCTTCAAAGAAAACAAACGACTTGTGGTGACGCAGTAAACGCTGCTGACATTTGTCTGAGAACACTGGAAAGCATGCGGCATGAAGATTGTTATGAGACATTTTTTGCTGACATCACAACGAAAGCTGCGAATTTGTGTGATGAGCACTGCGTTCCTACACAGAAGCAGCCTCAACGAAGACTGGACGATGGTTCACAGGGTCACAGCTACTCTTGACCATCTGCTTATACTACAGACAGCAATACTGTGAGGCCATTGACACAACATCAAAGAACATTTAAAGAGCCGGTTTGATCAAATAGCTCTCGACTTACCAAGGAAAATTTAAGTTCTTCTATGTGATGGAGCAGCAGGGAAGATACCAGAAATTCCTCAAGAAATCAAAGATACATATTCCGCTGACATCGACTTGGACAGACTCAAAACTCAGCTAGAATCCTCCCACATGCACCGGGTGACACCAGGAGGCGGCTAACTCTAGGATCACCATCTTCCAAGCACTGCCGGACGGAAAACTATGCTTAACGTCCTATTGCATGAGCGTTAAGGACGATCACCGATGAACTCAAAGCTTCTGACACTGTGCGACGGATGCTGAGTGAAGTGGATAAACTTCTCAGACTGTACTTCACCATCCCAACCACAACTGCAACGGCTGAACGCAGTTTTTCATCCCTAAAGCGGGTAAAAACATACCTTCGGGCAACGATGACGCAGGAGCGTCTAAATAAATGTCTTATAATGAAGGTGTTCAAAGACAAGTAGATCAACTAGACCTAGCGCAAACTGCTTACGAATTTATCAATACAAATGAACGCCGTCATGCATACTTTGAAAAATTAACGGTGTAATTTCCCATGCCAAATGACATGCATGACTGCTGTTTTTGTTACTGTGATGGATCAACATTGCCAGGTCAGTTTCTCTCATTTTCTCTCTACCCTCTCTCTCTCTCTCTCTCTCTCTCTCTCTCTCTCTCTCTCTCTCTCTCTCTCTCTCTTATATGCACAGTTGTAGAAATATATGATATATCTTTTTTTTCCTCTCTCATATAGTGTCTATGAAAATAGTTCAAATTATTTGGAGTAAATGTCCAGGGCCGGACCCAGAGGGGGGTGGGGGATATCTGGGTTCTGGAACCCCCCTTCCAAATTACAAATTAAAAAAAATTGAATTTTTTAAAATGCAAAGAGCTTCAATTTTTTCGACATTGTTTTTAAAACATTGCAGTTTTTAGTCACTTTTGGTCCAACGTACAAAGAGTTATTTATAGTCATTATTTATAGTCAATTCAACAGAAATCCATTTCAAGGGATCCGTTGAAACGTCCAAAGCGTTTTCCCGTTGAAACGACCAAGTAACCCAACCCCTAAGCCTAAATTAGTAAATGCAGCCATATTTTCTTGTTCTGGCCGCAAGCCTCTTCCAGCACCTTCACCTTGATACTGCCCTAATCCACCAAAAACGACTTTTTAGAAATATTAATTAAGATGTTAAGTTGATAATTATGAAAATTCGTTGTAACGAACATCCATTGAAACGACCATCGCTGAATCGTCCAAAAACATCGTTGAAATGGAAACCCTTGACAGTGAAGCTGCAGAAAAGGACAAAAGATGTTGTCGATGCCTACAGGGAAATCAAAGAGGTCAGTAACTGCATATCTTCTATTAGAAGAGATGTCGACACAGCGCTCGTTGCCTGGTTTGGTGAAGTCAGCAAAATGGCAAATGCTTTCACAACTGGTGTTATTGTTCCTCGTCAAGCATCCCGACAGACTCTCCGTGACAACCAACCTGCGGCCACTCCAGAAGAATATTTCAAGATTAGCAATGCCATTCCTTTCTTGGAACACCTGTCAACCGAATTGGACTCGAGGTTCAAAAATGCTGGCCTAGAAGTTGATGGTCTATGTCTGGTGCCAAGCACTTTAATAGACAACCAGGATGGTTTCAAGCAGGTTCCAGAAGGGGTGAAGACACTGGCAATGTTGTGGGAGTCTGACCAACCAGACAACGCTACCCTTGATGCAGAATACCAACGGTGGGTTTGCAAATGGCGAAGTGCTGCTGAGAATGCGACAGCTATCATCCCATCCATGGCATGAGAAGCACTGAAACATTGTGACAAGGATTTTTATCCCAACCTGTTCATCATGCTAAAGAACCTTTGCACCCTGCCTGTCACTACTGCCGAGTGTGAGCGTTCAAACAGTCAGTTGCGCAACCTGAAAAACTACCTGCGCTCTACAATGGGGCAACAGAGACTCAATGGACTTGCTTTACTGAAAGTGCACAGGGATGTTGATATTGACTTTAAAGAGGCAGTGAACTGTTTTGCCAGAAGATACAATTCACAAATGGTACTAATGCCGAGGAACCTAGTGCAGCAAGACTGAATTAAATGAAAGCAGGGCGGGGATGTTCATAAACTACAAGGTAAAGCTTTATACCGTTAACGATCAACAAAAAGTAGTGAATAATAATAGTATACAAAACATCTCTGCTGATAAATAAATGTTTGTGTGTGTGTGTTGTTTTTTTAACGGAGGGGCAGAGGATAATTTTTGTACCCCAGAGTTTGTTAGTTCAATTGTTCAAAAAGCTCAAAGTCCCAGACCATCACAAATGGCTTTTTTAAGGTTCAGATTGCACCAGATTGCACCATTTTGCATCCTTGAAAAAAAAAATTTCCGGGGGAGCATGCCCCCGGACCACCCTAGAAGGCTCGGCGCTTCGCGCCTTCGCTGAATTTGTAACCTCCCCCTCCACTTTTCCAAGGTCCGGCCCTGATGTCAGTGAATAAAATGTGTGTGTGCCCCCCCAATCCTGAGCAGCTTCCGCCGCCTGTGTAAAAATATAACTAAATGGCTCCGTCTGTCTCTCCCTCACAAAGACTGATCGTAGACTGAAGTTCTGAACGAACACGTGTTGCGGAAGTGCGATGCTTTTACTAAGTGTCTTTAAACCGGACTCGACCGGAACAGACTACTTTCGCGCGAAAACCCCCTTGGTTAAAAAATATTATCGTCACTTTTGAAAAATTGCGTAGCAGCTTTGTGATACGCCGTAGCAATGGGAAAATGTTTAAAATGCGTAGCGCTACGCAAAAATCCGTAATAATAATAATAATACAGGATGCTATATACGCGCCTTTCCCCAAATCCATCAGGCTCAAAGCGCGGCGATCTATACCAACATACACGCTCACCTGTCTCATCCACCCTCACACACACCAAATAGTACTACACATCCATCACCAAACAGGTGGTGTAAAGGCAGGGAGATCGCTATTAGGAGACGGAAAGAAATTCGAATTTTTATTTTTGAAATTTTTATATTGACTGCGTCCTGTACCATTATTGAAGGGAGGGAGGAAACCGGAGTGCCTGGAGAAAACCCTCGGTGACCTCAAAAGTCTCGTACCTAAGTCACAAAAATCCGTAGCACTTGACAGGTATGGTGTAGATGTAGCACTTGACAGGTATGGTGTAGACGTTACATTTCAATGTTCAGTCATTTAGGACTGTCTTTCTATTTCTACATTCATAACTTATAACATTGTTTTACATAGGTTGTGTGCGTGTTTCTGGGTGTGAGTTTGGGTGTATGTGTGTGTGTGTGTGTGCGCGCGCGCACATCTTAATTATATTGTTACATTATGATGTTATTGTTATGAAGCTATTTTGTTATACTAATTGTTATTGTTACAAGCCCCGAGGACAAGATGTAAAAAGGCCGATTTTGGAGATATGGACAAAATTTGTGTACGACTTTTATGTAAGCTTCATGCCCACCACCCATTCGGCAATGAACCTAAGTAAAGTGTTCAGTGGCGTGACGAACAGAATGAGCACCACAACCTACAACCACTTGAAGTGCAAGATTCATACACGGACTTTGATGGGCTCCATTTGAAACGTAAACGGATATACATATACCGTCTATTACACCACCAACACTGTTCTAGCACAAGGTTACTTCTGTGCAGAATGGAGAGAGGGAAGGAGCTGAGAGCGCTCGTGGCATCGATCAACACTCTTGACAGCCACCTTGCTGCAAAGCAATGAGAGGAGGCTCCCGTGGAGGAGCCGGGAGTTCCTGTATAAATAGTATATCAACTTTCTGGAAATTTACTGCTCTAAATTCCCACTGTCGCTGTCTTTCTCATTTGTTCTTTCTCATTCCTTCTCTGTTCTGTCAATCTATTATAATTTGTTGATGTGTGAATTAGCTTGTGTATGTGTGTGGTTGTGGTGGAGGGGGTGGGAAGAGTGGGAGTAGGGAAGGGGTATTGGAGGGAGGTGGTGGGAGGGAGTATGTGTATTTCGGTACATTCATTTTCTTAGTAAATTTTTGTAATTCTTACCATTGTTAAGGTTTGTGTTAGTTTGCAATCAATTTTATGATGTTATTGGTATGAAGTTATTTTGTCATACTAATTTGTTTTTGTTTCAAGCTCTAAGGGCAAGATGTAAAAATGCACACCCAGTGCTTACTCCTATACGCTTGTTAAATAAAATAATTATCTTATCTTATCTGATTTTATCTTATCTTATGGTATCTATCTTTTTTTCTCTTTCTCCAATCCCTTGCTCTCTGTTTCTCTCTCCCTCTCTGTCTGTCTCACTCTCTTTCTCTCCTTCTCTCTCTCTCTCTCTCTCTCTCTCACTCTCTCTCTCTCTCTCTGTCTCTCTCAGTCACCAGACCAAGCAATAAGCCTAATGGTGTTTTAATGGAATATTGCAAGCCCCAATCCTGATTGTGTCGGTCGGTACTGTACCAGTATGGCCTTTAGCTCGAGGCTCGACCAGGGGACAAACATGGCAAATTAATCCTCTGACAGATATTGTTGCTATTAGAATTAGTTTTATAGAGCTGTGTGTGTGTGTGTGTGTGCGTGTGTGTGTGTGTGTGTGTGTGTGTGTGTGTGCAGCGTGGCCTAGGCTGACAATGTTATAAGCCTCTAGTTAGTGGCAAGCCTTCACAAGGCTCAGCTACGTTATATTCCTTAGGTGTTAACAGCGTTGTGTCTTGTCTAAAACACTTTGCTGTGATGGTGATGATGATGATGATGATGATGATGATGATGATGATGATGATGATTGCGACGACAATGATGATGATGAGGAGGATGATGATGACGACGACGACGATGATGATGATGATAATAATGATGATGGCATTGACAATGAAGACGACAACGATGATGATGATGATGATGATGATGATGATGGTGATGATGATGATGATGATGATGATGATGATGATGATGATGATGATGATGATGATGATGATGATGCGGTCTTGTATAGCGCCATCTTCACGTCAGTAGGCATGCGGAATGCGCGTGCAGGATGAAGGTGAGGACAATAAAAAAAGAAGGGGTTTGAAGAAGAAGATGAGAAACAGAAAGAAGACAGAAGAAAAGTACAATGATAAAGATGATGATGATAATGATGGTGAATGTGAAAATGGCCACTTTTGAATTGCCCACCACGGGCTTTCAACCTGGGTCATCGCTGTGCCAGACTAACGCGCTATTACCACTGGGCTACGACGCTTGGTAGACAGATAAAAATAAATAAGAGAGAAAGATAGAATGGAATACAAGAAAGGAAACGAAGAAAGAATGAAAAAACAAGCCAACAAACCAAAGAACAATAGAAAAAAGAATATAAAATCCGGGAATTCACAGCTCAACGCCAACCTGGATTTGAGCTCTCTTCTTGATCGTGCATCAAAATGGCGGAGAAGAGAGCCAGGGGGGGAAGGGTCTTATAAAATGTGTAATTGATGCTAAGACAAGGAGGGAATGTTCAAAACTGCCTGCAAAAAAAAAACATGCAAAAAACACTGTGTTGACGTCACGTGAGTGTGTGGAGGAGGTATAGGCTCAATGCGGGAAAGAGAACCCTTGGACATAAACCCGCAGCACTCAAGTTTATGTGTGGTGTGTGTGTGTGTGTGTGTGTGTGCGTGTGTGTGTGTTGCTGCTGCTGCTGCTGCCGGCAGATTGTGTTTAGTTGAACGAAACACTCCAAGTGTGCTGGGGTGTTTTTATTTTAACGTATTTAAAATATGGCGGTCGGAAAGGATCATTCATTCGATGCAAAGACATCATGCAAAACATGGTGTCCTATGCCCAAATAAGAAAAAAGTGTCGATACTTTCGCATCATGCAGTTTCAACGAGCATGTTAATTATCTGTTCACGTGCAAAGGCTCAGTCTCGAACTATTTCTATTTGTATGTGGGCACACTTACACAGTGTTATCTGGACAAATCAGTGAACATCTACATAACTTGTATTGACACGCCTACTTGTTTTGACGTCAGAACAATGATCCGTTAGGGCTGGGTTAGGGTTTAGGTTAGGGTTCGAACACTTCAAACTACTTTAAAATGGGGACGAAATATGACCCATTGTCAGCACAACGTATGTGGCGTTTCGGGAAAGTCATGATAATACTGTGAAACCTCGGCTGTGTGTGTGTGTGTGGGTGTGTGTGTGTGTGGGCATGTAGAAACGACGTTACAGTGACACTCATGAAACTCCACATGGTTTCTTTTGACTTTTTTGGAAGGCTGCCCTATTTTGATGTCAAAATAGGGTTCCGGTAGAGTTACATCTGTTTTAGGCTTAGGGTTAGGTTAAGGGTTAGGGTTAGAGTTAGGGTTAGAACACTTAAAAGTACTTAAAAAGAGGTCGTAGCACGACCCATTGTCCACACAACGTATGTGGCGTTTGAGGAAAGTCCAAATAACGGTGTCTGTGCAAGTATTTGTGTGTGTGTGTGTGTGTATGTGTGTGTGTGTGTGTGTGGATGTGTGGGTGTGAGGATGTTTACACGGCGTTATTGGGACAAATTAGTGCAAGTTTGCATACGTTCTTTGGACAGACCTCCTTGTTGGGACGCACAGGCGGCGGAAGCGGGGGGGCAAGGGGGGCACTGGCCCCCTCCAGAAAAATATTGGGGGGGCAAACCTATACATTTGCCCCCCCCAATATTCAGCCCCTCAAAAAAAATTATTTGGAGGTTCAAACCAATATTTTCCCCCTTTCTCTGGACTGATGCAAGTTAACAATATATGTGCTGAGACCATTTTCAAAGCACTGAAGGACTGCTTGATCAGACTTGACTTGCCAGTGCAAAACTGTAGGGGCCAGGCCTACCACGGGGCGAGTAATTTTCAGGGTCATGTGTCAGGAGTTGCAAAAAGATTCAAAGATGAGATCCTTGTTGTGACTGAAGAGTTGGTGACATTCTTCAAAGAAAACAAACGACTTGTGGTGACGCAGTAAACGCTGCTGACATTTGTCTGAGAACACTGGAAAGCATGCGGCATGAAGATTGTTATGAGACATTTTTTGCTGACATCACAACGAAAGCTGCGAATTTGTGTGATGAGCCCTGCGTTCCTACACAGAAGCAGCCTCAACGAAGACTGGACGATGGTTCACAGGGTCACAGCTACTCTTGACCATCTGCTTATACTACAGACAGCAATACTGTGAGGCCATTGACAACATCAAAGAACATTTAAAGAGCCGGTTTGATCAAATAGCTCTCGACTTACCAAGGAAAATTTAAGTTCTTCTATGTGATGGAGCAGCAGGGAAGATACCAGAAATTCCTCAAGAAATCAAAGATACATATTCCGCTGACATCGACTTGGACAGACTCAAAACTCAGCTAGAATCCTCCCACATGCACCGGGTGACACCAGGAGGCGGCTAACTCTAGGATCACCATCTTCCAAGCATGCCGGACGGAAAACTATGCTTAACGTCCTATTGCATGAGCGTTAAGGACGATCACCGATGAACTCAAAGCTTCTGACACTGTGCGACGGATGCTGAGTGAAGTGGATAAACTTCTCAGACTGTACTTCACCATCCCAACCACAACTGCAACGGCTGAACGCAGTTTTTCATCCCTAAAGCGGGTAAAAACATACCTTCGGGCAACGATGACGCAGGAGCGTCGAAATAAATGTCTTATAATGAATGTGTTCAAAGACAAAGTAGATCAACTAGACCTAGCGCAAACTGCTTACGAATTTATCAATACAAATGAACGCCGTCATGCATACTTTGAAAAATTAACGGTGTAATTTCCCATGCCAAATGACATGCATGACTGCTGTTTTTGTTACTGTGATGGATCAACATTGCCAGGTCAGTTTCTCTCATTTTCTCTCTACCCTCTCTCTCTCTCTCTCTCTCTCTCTCTCTCTCTCTCTCTCTTATATGCACAGTTGTAGAAATATATGATATATCTTTTTTTTCCTCTCTCATATAGTGTCTATGAAAATAGTTCAAATTATTTGGAGGAAATGTCCAGGGCCGGACCCAGAGGGGGGTGGGGGATATCTGGGTTCTGGAACCCCCCTTCCAAATTAAAAAAAATTGAATTTTTTAAAATGCAAAGAGCTTCAATTTTTTCGACATTGTTTTTAAAACATTGCAGTTTTTAGTCACTTTTGGTCCAACGTACAAAGAGTTATTTATAGTCATTATTTATAGTCAATTCAACAGAAATCCATTTCAAGGGATCCGTTGAAACGTCCAAAGCGTTCTCCCGTTGAAACGACCAAGTAACCCAACCCCTAAGCCTAAATTAGTAAATGCAGCCATATTTTCTTGTTCTGGCCGCAAGCCTCTTCCAGCACCTTCACCTTGATACTGCCCTAATCCACCAAAAACGACTTTTTAGAAATATTAATTAAGATGTTAAGTTGATAATTATGAAAATTCGTTGTAACGAACATCCATTGAAACGACCATCGCTGAATCGTCCAAAAACATCGTTGAAATGGAAACCCTTGACAGTGAAGCTGCAGAAAAGGACAAAAGATGTTGTCGATGCCTACAGGGAAATCAAAGAGGTCAGTAACTGCATATCTTCTATTAGAAGAGATGTCGACACAGCGCTCGTTGCCTGGTTTGGTGAAGTCAGCAAAATGGCAAATGCTTTCACAACTGGTGTTATTGTTCCTCGTCAAGCATCCCGACAGACTCTCCGTGACAACCAACCTGCGGCCACTCCAGAAGAATATTTCAAGATTAGCAATGCCATTCCTTTCTTGGAACACCTGTCAACCGAATTGGACTCGAGGTTCAAAAATGCTGGCCTAGAAGTTGATGGTCTATGTCTGGTGCCAAGCACTTTAATAGACAACCAGGATGGTTTCAAGCAGGTTCCAGAAGGGGTGAAGACACTGGCAATGTTGTGGGAGTCTGACCAACCAGACAACGCTACCCTTGATGCAGAATACCAACGGTGGGTTTGCAAATGGCGAAGTGCTGCTGAGAATGCGACAGCTATCATCCCATCCATGGCATGAGAAGCACTGAAACATTGTGACAAGGATTTTTATCCCAACCTGTTCATCATGCTAAAGAACCTTTGCACCCTGCCTGTCACTACTGCCGAGTGTGAGCGTTCAAACAGTCAGTTGCGCAACCTGAAAAACTACCTGCGCTCTACAATGGGGCAACAGAGACTCAATGGACTTGCTTTACTGAAAGTGCACAGGGATGTTGATATTGACTTTAAAGAGGCAGTGAACTGTTTTGCCAGAAGATACAATTCACAAATGGTACTAATGCCGAGGAACCTAGTGCAGCAAGACTGAATTAAATGAAAGCAGGGCGGGGATGTTCATAAACTACAAGGTAAAGCTTTATACCGTTAACGATCAACAAAAAGTAGTGAATAATAATAGTATACAAAACATCTCTGCTGATAAATAAATGTTTGTGTGTGTGTGTGTGTGTGTGTGTGTGTGTGGGAGTGTCGTGTGTGTGTTTGTTAAGGGAGGGGCAGAGGATAATTTTTGTACCCCAGAGTTTGTTAGTTCAATTGTTCAAAAAGCTCAAAGTCCCAGACCATCACAAATGGCTTTTTCAAGGTTCAGATTGCACCAGATTGCACCATTTTGCATTTTTTTTTTATTTTTTTTACAGGGTAGCGTTGTCTGGTGGGTCAGACTCCCACAACATTGCCAGTGTCCTTCACCCTGTCGCATTCTCAGCACACTTCGCCATTTGCAAACCCACCGTTGGTATTCTGCATCAAGGGTAGCGTTGTCTGGTAGGTCAGACTCCCACAACATTGCCAGTGTCTTCACCCCTTCTGGAACCTGCATGAAACCATCCTGGTTGTCTATTAAAGTGCTTGGCACCAGACAGAGACCATCAACTGCTAGGCCAGCATTTTTGAACCTCGAGTCCAATTCGGTTGACAGGTGTTCCAAGAAAGGAATGGCAATGCTAATCTTGAAATATTCTTCTGGAGTGGCCGCAGGTTGGTTGTCACGGAGAGTCTGTCGGGATGCTTGACGAGGAACAATAACACCAGTTGTCAAAGCATTTGCCATTTTGCTGACTTCACCAAACCAGGCAACGAACGCTGTGTCGACATCTCTTCTAATAGAAGACATGCAGTTACTGACCTCTTTGATTTCCCTGTAGGCATCGACAACATCTTTTGTCCTTTTCTGCAGCTTCACTGTCAAGGGTTTCCATTTCAACGATGTTTTTGGACGATTCAGCGATGGTCGTTTCAATGGATGTTCGTTACAACGAATTGTCATAATTATCAACTTAACATCTTAATTAATATTTCTAAAAAGTCGTTTTTGGTGGATTAGGGCAGTATCAAGGTGAAGGTGCTGGAAGAGGCTTGCGGCCAGAACAAGAAAATATGGCTGCATTTACTAATTTAGGCTTAGGGGTTGGGTTACTTGGTCGTTTCAACGGGAAAACGCTTTGGACGTTTCAACGGATCCCTTGAAATGGATTTCCGTTGAATTGACTATAAATAACTCTTTGTACGTTGGACCAAAAGTGACTAAAAACTGCAATGTTTTAAAAACAATGTCGAAAAAATTGAAACTCTTTGCATTTAAAAAAATTCAATTTTTTTTAATTTGGAAGGGGGGTTCCAGAACCCAGGTATCCCCACCCCCCCCCCCTCTGGGTCCGGCCCTGGACATTTACTCCAAATAATTTGAACTATTTTCATAGACACTATGTGAGAAGAGAAAAAAAGATATATCATATATTTCTACAACTGTGCATATAAGAGAGAGAGAGAAGAGAGAGAGAGAGAGAGAGAGAGAGAGAGGGTAGAGAGAAAATGAGAGAAACTGACCTGGCAATGTTGATCCATCACAGTAACAAAAACAGCAGTCATGCATGTCATTTGGCATGGGAAATTACACCGTTAATTTTTCAAAGTATGCCTGACGGCGTTCATTTGTATTGATAAATTCGTAAGCAGTTTGCGCTAGGTCTAGTTGATCTACTTTGTCTTTGAACACATGCATTATAAGACATTTATTTAGACGCTCCTGCGTCATCGTTGCCCGAAGGTATGTTTTTACCCGCTTTAGGGCTGAAAAACTGCGTTTCAGCCGTTGCAGTTGTGGTTGGGATGGTGAAGTACAGTCTGAGAAGTTTATCCACTTCACTCAGCATCCGTCGCACAGTGTCAGAAGCTTTGAGTTCATCGGTGATCGTCCTTAACGCTCATGCAATAGGACGTTAAGCATAGTTTTCCGTCCGGCAGTGCTTGGAAGATGGTGATCCTAGAGTTAGCCGCCTCCTGGTGTCACCCGGTGCATGTGGGAGGATTCTAGCTGAGTTTTGAGTCTGTCCAAGTCGATGTCAGCGGAATATGTATCTTTGATTTCTTGAGGAATTTTTGGTCTCTTCCCTGCTGCTCCATCACTTAGAAGAACTTAAATTTTCCTTGGTAAGTCGAGAGCTATTTGATCAAACCGGCTCTTTAAATGTTCTTTGATGTTGTCAATGGCCTCACAGTATTGCTGTCTGTAGTATAAGCAGATGGACAAGAGTAGCTGTGACCCTGTGAGCCATCGTCCAGTCTTCGTGGAGGCTGCTTCTGTGTAGGAACGCAGGGCTCATCACACAAATTTGCAGCTTTCGTTGTGATGTCAGCAAAAAATGTCTCATAACAATCTTCATGCCGCATGCTTTCCAGTGTTCTCAGACAAATGTCAGCAGCGTTTACTGCGTCATCACAAGTCGTTTGTTTTTCTTTGAAGAACTGTCGCCAACTCTTCAGTCACAGCAAGGATCTCATCTTTGAATCTTTTTGCAACTCCTGACACATGACCCTGAAAATTACTCGCCCCGTCGTAGGCCTGGCCCCTACAGTTTTGCACTGGCAAGTCAAGTCTGATCAAGCAGTCCTTCAGTGCTTTGAAAATGGTCTCAGCACAGATATTGTTAACTTGCATCAGTCCAGAGAAAGGGGGAAAATATTGGTTTGAACCTCCAAATAATTTTTTTTGAGGGGCTGAATATTGGGGGGGCAAATGTATAGGTTTGCCCCCCAATATTTTTCTGGAGGGGGCCAGTGCCCCCCTTGCCCCCCGCTTCCGCCGCCTGTGCGTCCCAACAAGGAGGTCTGTCCAAAGAACGTATGCAAACTTGCACTAATTTGTCCCAATAACGCCGTGTAAACATCCTCACACACACACACACACACACACACACATACACACACACACACACACAAATACTTACAGACACCGTTATTTGGACTTTCCTCAAACGACACATACGTTGTGTGGACAATGGGTCTTGCTACGACCCCTTTTTAAGTACTTTTAAGTGTTTCTAACCCTAACTCTAACCCTAACCCTAACCTAACCCTAAGCCTAAAACAGATGTAACTCTACCGGAACCCTATTTTGACGTCAAAATAGGACAGCCTTCCAAAAAAGTCAAAAGAAACCATGTGGAGTTTCATGAGTGTGTCACTGTATCGTCGTTTCTACATGCCCACAACACACACACACACCCACACACACACACACACAGCCGAGGTTACACAGTATTATCATGACTTTCCCGAAACGCCACATACGTTGTGCTGACAATGGGTCATATTTCGTCCCCATTTTAAAGTACTTTGAAGTGTTCGAACCCTAACCTAAACCCTAACCTAAACCCTAACCCAGCCCTAACGGATCATTGTTCTGACGTCAAAACAAGTAGGCGTGTCAATACAAGTTATGTAGATGTTCACTGATTTGTCCAGATAACACTGTGTAAGTGTGCCCACATACAAATAGAAATAGTTCGAGACTGAGCCTTTGCACGTGAACAGATAATTAACATGCTCGTTGAAACTGCAAGATGCGAAAGTATCGACACTTTTTCCTTATTTGGGCATAGGACACCATGTTTTGCATGATGTCTTTGCATCGAATGAATGATCCTTTCCGACCGCCATACTTTAAATACGTTAAAATAAAAAAAACAAACCAGCAAAATTGGAGTGTTTCGTTCAACTAAACACAATCTGCCGGCAGCAGCAGCAGCACACACACACACACATACACACACCCACCACACACACACACACACACACACAAACTTGAGTGCTGCGGTTTATGTCCAAGGGTTCTCTTTCCCGCATTGAGCCTAGACCTCCTTCACACGCCCACTTGACGTCAACACAGTGTTTTTTGCATGTTTTTTGCATGTTTTTTTGCAGGCAATTTTGAACATTCCCTCTGTCTTAGCATCAATTACACATTTTATAAGACCCTTCCCCACACCCCCCCTCCCCCCTGGCCCTCTTCTCCGCCATTTTGATGCACGATCAAGAAGAGAGCTCAAATCCAGGTTGGCGTTGAGCTGTGAATTCCCGGATTTGATATTCTTTTTTCTATTGTTGTTTTTTGTTGGATTGTTGTTTTTTTCATTCTTTCTTCGTTTCCTATCTTGAATTCCATTCTGTCTTTCCCTCTTTTTTATTTTTATTTGTCTACCAGGCGCCGTAACACAGTGGTAGTAGCGCGTTCGTCTGGCACAGCAATGACCCAGGTTCAAATCCCGTGGTGGGCAAAGTAAAAGTGGCCATTTTCACATTCACCATCATTATCATCTTTATCATTGTACTTTTCTTCTATCTTCTTTCTCTTCCTCATCTTCTTCTTCAAACCCCTTCTTTTTTATTGTCCTCACCTTCATCCTGCACGCGCATTCCGCATGCTTACTGACGTGAAGACGGCGCTATACAAGACCGCATCATCATCATCATCATCATCATCATCATCATCATCATCATCATCATCATCATCATCATATCATCATCATCATCATCATCATCGTTGTCGTCTTCATTGTCAATGCCATCATCA
>CM072519.1:1615000-1677014 GCA_036898135.1 Oncomelania hupensis | reverse complement strand
TAGGAGTAGGGGGATAGAAGATGTTAGGGGTGAGAAGGTATGTTGTTATTAGGGAAGGGTAGAGGTATGAAGAAGGAAGATTGTAGGAATGAGTTTGGCCTGAGAGAGAGGTTGGGTAGGGAAGTAAGAAGGGGGGGGTGGGATGGGAGTCTCAGAATATGGTAATGGGAGGGGGTTACAATGTATTGATGGGTGTATGGAAGAATTGGAAGGTAGGTGGGGTGAGAAGTTGTGAAGGAGGGATATGAGTACATAAGGTCCAGGTGGAGGGGTTTTTATCTGATCTATGAAATGAGTGAAGGAGTCATCTTCTTGAGTGAGAAGTTTAGTGTCCGAAATGTGGGTCATTTATGTGATCAGACATAGTGGCTTGCTTTGCTGATTCGTAGGTTAAAGCAAATCTTATTGCATCGCCCATCGTTTCCGGCTCCTTTTCTCTGACAAAACGCGCTTGATCAAACGGTATCCCACTAAGAAACTTTTCTTGCAGTATCAAATCACGCAGATCGTCATATGTGTTGTCTTTCCCTGCAAGTTCCTGCCATCTGGATAACCAGAGATCTAACTTGGTAGCGTACTCTTGTGTTGATTCTCCTTGCTTTGCTGTCTTCTGGCATCTCGAAATTTTTTCCGATATTCTTCAGCCGTCAGCTGGAATCGGAACAATAGTGATCGCCGCAATGTTCCGTAGTCGCCGGCATCAGCATCACTCAACATAGAGTAGACTTCCCTCGCTTTCCCTTTTAGCAAGGTGCCTAGGCGAGGAGCCCATTGATTAATTGGCCATTCTTGAATCTTAGCCGTTCTCTCAAATGTGCGTAGATAATCTTCCAGATCATCTTTGTCTTCCAGAAAAGGTAGTTTTATCTTCAATTTTTCCTGATAAAACTGCGATGAACGGGAATCCGACGGATCGGCAGCATTGTCGTTGGTGTTGTCACTGTTCACGTGACGTATTCGTTCGAGTTCTAATTCATATTCCAATGTTGCTTTATGTTTCCTTTCATCGATTTCAGCTTGACGCTTTCTTTCTTCAGCTTCAGCTTGACGCTTTCTTTCTTCAGCTTCAGCTTGAGCTAAACGCGTTTTCTCTTCCTTGACGTAATTGACAAGATCTGGACCCGACAACCCCAACGCTTCTCCTTCGGCCTTAAACTTTAGGAAAGGATCGTTGGCTTCCATTGCTTTCGCTTGAGCACGAGTCGTCATTTACGAATTCCAAAAATGTAATACGACAGGAAAGAATAAATTAGCGTTCGAAAAGTTCCGATTTCGTCACGCCGATTACGTCACGTCAATGACGTTATTTTCCCGAGGAGGAAAAAAATACAAAATGGCAACTCTTTGAAATATCTTCGAACAACCCCAATGGATTCGTTATAACTATACGCTTTTACTGCAAATTCTGTTATTTGCTATTCGCGTATTAACAGCATAAAACCAAGAACTTGAAAAGAAGAGTTTTGTGTATCCGGCAATGGCACCCTCTTGTTAACACCAGTTCTACTTCGAACTCAAAGATTCTAATTCATTCTTGTAATGTAATTAGAATTGTGATAACGTGTCACTGTCTAGGCTCGAATCCAGTAGCTAAACTTATTCAAATTCACAAAAGTTATCCCGCTACCTTTACCTTGATTCGCCTAATAAGATCAACTGTACGTGGCCTTATTTGATTGCCACACAGATACAATCCACCCTGGATGATACACCCGTGTCTCAGGGATTTACTGTGTGTATATTTATAAATTAAAAAATACACTCTAGTATAACTCGCGGTCCGTTCCTTTGTGGCGGATGAGTTTACTAGACCCTTCTGCTAATACTCTCTCACTACGAGTATTCTTCTAATTTTCTATGTCGCTCTTACTTCGGCGAACAGAAATGTTAGGCTACAAAACTGACTTAATGATCCTATGTGATTATTCCGTTTATCACTGATCTATTAAGCGCGACGCTACTGTCTGTCTACTGTTCGGTCCGTTGAACATAGAACATTTACCTTACCTTCAAAGGTGACTAGTAGGTCAACAAGTTATTTAGTCTTTGTACTAAATTATAACTTGTTATCTCTCTCCTTCTAATATTGACACAGGTCCTCGTGTCTCCGGATTCACTATAACAACAAATGCTATAGGATTCCAATATTAGCTTCAAACACTCAATCGGTTAAGACTGAGATAATAAAATAGACCATCGTTCTGCCTATTCTTTTACAGCATGTAATACCCGAAATTACTGCTGAACATTTGATTGACAACACGTACTGGGAGTCGTTTGCATAAGGTTATAAATATGCAACCTAATTATATCTGTAAATATAACTGGTAAATTATGATCGACGTGGGAAGCTGATGTTACATTGGTTGGTAGGGTAGTCCATAAGTCCGCCCATTTGTAAGAGCGGCTCCCTCCAACCTCCCGCGTTGAACAAATGAATGATACAATGATAATTTACATGTACAATGTAGTAAATATCATCACCACCAGTGGTAACACGACTTAAAAAGTGATTGTGACTCCAACTATCACGAGACGAGCCCCCATTGTCGCGTTATATATATATTTTATATTAATATATATATTGATGTTAAAGGGTGAATGAATATATTAAAAGAATTTTATATGAATAGAATCAATTTCCTCTTTTTACTATGCCTAAAATCGATAAGAAACAAGAAAATAATGTTGAGAAATAGAAAATAAAGAATAAAAGAAATTACTGGCTATTCATTCGTCCTGTTTGCTTTTTTACAACTAAAAAAGAATACCACTGGTTGATGGTTGATGATATTTATTTCATATGATGTGATGTGATACGATGAACCCGTGATGGCAAGGCTCTTCAAAATAATTAAAATGTTATCAACACTTATCTGCTGAAGAACGTTCTGATTTCTTTAGTTATAAAAGTAGGTCTTGAAATGTTCCTGGTGTTTAATCAAGGCATCATCTTCACGCTTGGCCAGGAGGAAGATACGTCGTCCAGCTGACTTCACATGGACGTCAAGGATATGGCGAACCCCATGTCATTAGATGAATGGGCATGGAAGATGGAAGTAGATTAGAACACCAAACAGTCAGAAACTACAAGAAAAATCCTTTCCCTGCGCACAGACAAATTAACCGGGACTAAATACACAATCTGCATCCTGTTGAATGACCAGCGAGGAACGCCGTTGACGTTGTTTGAATAAGAACCCTGCATATTCACGGGTTATTGTATCTTATTCTCAAAACATAATAATGTTCTTTCCTCGCTGTTCATCCACACTGTTCCAATGTTTAAGAATGCACCAACATTCTTTATGAACTAAGCTAAACATGTTAAATTAACTATCACCATATAAACTTCACGCGCTGAAGAATTTATATGAAATGAGAACAACATGTTAAAATAACTATTATCATACAATTTGCATACATTGAAGAATAATAACGAATCACCTTGATGAAGGACGATGAATGATTCGCATGGCGCAATGGACACAAGCACAAGACTACCCATTCCCCAGCTTCACACATCGAATCGTAACTTACCAGCTCAGGATTCGTTTGTGGTGTCTACGACACGTGTTGTTTAGGGTGAGACGAGCTTTTCGAAC
Source organism: Oncomelania hupensis (assembly GCA_036898135.1). Lineage (NCBI taxonomy): Eukaryota > Metazoa > Mollusca > Gastropoda > Littorinimorpha > Pomatiopsidae > Oncomelania > Oncomelania hupensis. The sequence continues at coordinate 1,673,409 of CM072519.1, read as the reverse complement.
CAACTTTATGACCTCAGTAATCCGAAATAGTGGTCTGGCGTAAACATACGTTCCTTGCCCTCCAAGATGGTCGCTCGAATGGTTTTTCTTAACGATATTTCCCACATCCAGCCAATCGAAAGGATAGTACACAAATTGTCTATGGTAACAATAATCTAAAATTGAACTACACTAAATAAAAACAATGTCGCATACTGCGTCATTCCGAAAACAATATTATTATCGTCACTGTCTATGACGTACTGTCTATGACGCATTGTCTGGACTTATAGCAGATTATCGAGGATGCGTAGAGTAGGCGCTTGTATCGCGACATACATACAGCAACACCTTTTTCTACATACAGCAACACCTTTCTCTACATACAGCAACACCTTTCTCTACATACAGCAACACCTTTCTCTACATACAGCAACGCCTTTCTCTACATACAGCAACACCTTTCTCTACATACAGCAACACCTTTCTCTACATCCTCTACATACAGCAACACCTCTCTACATACAGCAACACCTTTCTCTACATCCTCTACATACAGCAACACCTTTCTCTACATACAGCAGCACCTTTCTCTACATACAGCAACACCTTTTTCTACATACAGCAACACCTTTCTCTACATCCTCTACATAGAGCAACACCTTTCTCTACATACAGCAGCACCTTTCTCTACATACAGCAACACCATTCTCTACATCCTCTACATACAGCAACACCTTTCTCTACATACAGCAAAGCCTTCCTCTAAATACAGCAACACCTTTCTCTACATACAGCAACACCTTTCTCTACATACAGCAACACCTTTCTCTACATACAGCAACACCTTTCTCTACATCCTCTACATACAGCAACACCTTCCTCCACATATAGCAACACCTTCCTCTAAATACAGCAACACCTTTCTCTACATACAGCAACACCTTTTTCTACATACAGCAACACCTTTCTCTACATACAGCAACACCTTTTTCTACATACAGCAACACCTTTCTTCTACATCCTCTACATACAGCAACACCTTTCCCTACATACAGCAACACCTTTCTCTACATCCTCTACATACAGCAACACCTTTCTCTACTTACAGAACAACCTTTCTCTACATCCTCTACATACAGCAACACCTTTCTCTACATACAGCAACACCTTTCTCTACATACAGCAACACCTTTCTCTACATACAGCAATACCTTTCTCTACATACAGCAACACCTCTCTCTACATCCTCTACATACAGCAACACCTTTCTCTACATACAGCAACACCTTTCTCTACATCCTCTACATACAGCAACACCTTTCTCTACATACAGCAACACCTTTCTCTACATCCTCTACATACAGCACCACCTTTCTCTACATACAGCAACACCTTTCTCTACATACAGCACCACCTTTCTCTACATACAGCAACACCTTTCTCTACATACAGCAACACCTTTCTCTACTTACAGCAACACCTTTCTCTACCTCCCTACATACAGCAACACCTTTGCTCTACATACAGCAACACCTTTCTTTACATACAGCAACACCTTTCTCTACATACAGCAACACCTTTTCCAACATACAGCAACACCTTTCTCTACATACAGCAACACCTTTCTCTACATCCTCTACATACAGCAACACCTTTCTCTACATACAGCAACACCATTCTCTACATACAGCAACATATTTCTCTACATACAGCAACACCTTCCTCTACATACAGCAACACCTTCCTCTACATACAGCAACACCTTTCTCTACATACAGCAACACCTTTCTCTACATACAGCAACACCTTTCTCTACATCCTCTACATACAGCAACACCTTTCTCTACATACAGCAACAACTTTCTCTACATACAGCAACACCTTTCTCTACATCCTCTACATACAGCAACTCCTTGCTTTACATACAGCAACACCTTTCTCTACCTCCTCTACATACAGCAACACTTTGCTCTACATACAGCAACACCTTTCTCTACATACAGCAACACCTTTCTCTACATACAGCAACACCTTTCTCTACATACAGCAAAGCCTTCCTCTACATACCTTTCTCTACATACAGCAACACCTTTCTCTACATCCTCTACATACAGCAACACCTTTCTCTACATACAGCAACACCTTTCCCTACATCCTCTACATACAGTACCTTCTTTCTCTACATACAGCAACACCTATCTCTACATACAGCACCACCTTTCTCTACATACAGCAACACCTTCCTCTACATACAGCAACACCTTTCTCTACATACAGCAACACCTTTCTCTACATACAGCAACACCTTTCTCTACATACAGCAACACCTTTCTCTACATACAGCAACACCTTTCTCTACATCCTCTACATACAGCAACACCTTTCTCTACATACAGCAACACCTTTCTCTACATCCTCTACATACAGCAACACCTTCCTCTACATACAGCAACACCTTTCTCTACATACAGCAACACCTTTCTCTACATACAGCAACACCTTTCTCTACATCCTCTACATACAGCAACACCTTTCTCTACATACAGCAACACCTTTCTCTACATCCTCTACATACAGCAACACCTTTCTCTACATACAGCAACACCTTTCTCTACATCCTCTACATACAAAAACACCTTTCTCTACATACAGCAACACCTTTCTCTACATACAGCAACACCTTTTTCTACATACAGCAACACCTTTCTCTACATACAGCAACACCTTTCTCTACATACAGCAAAACCTTTCTCTACATACAGCAACACCTTTCTCTACATACAGCAACGCCTTTCTCTACATACAGCAACACCTTTCTCTACATACAGCAACACCTTTCTCTACATCCTCTACATACAGCAACACCTTTCTCTACATACAGCAACACCTTTCTCTACATCCTCTACATACAGCAACACCTTTCTCTACATACAGCAGCACCTTTCTCTACATACAGCAACACCTTTTTCTACATACAGCAACACCTTTCTCTACATCCTCTACATAGAGCAACAACACCTTTCTCTACATACAGCAGCACCTTTCTCTACATACAGCAAAACCATTCTCTACATCCTCTACATACAGCAACACCTTTCTCTACATACAGCAAAGCCTTCCTCTAAATACAGCAACACCTTTCTCTACATACAGCAACACCTTTCTCTACATACAGCAACACCTTTCTCTACATACAGCAACACCTTTCTCTACATCCTCTACATACAGCAACACCTTCCTCCACATATAGCAACACCTTCCTCTAAATACAGCAACACCTTTCTCTACATACAGCAACACCTTTTTCTACATACAGCAACACCTTTCTCTACATACAGCAACACCTTTTTCTACATACAGCAACACCTTTCTCTACATCCTCTACATACAGCAACACCTTTCCCTACATACAGCAACACCTTTCTCTACATCCTCTACATACAGCAACACCTTTCTCTACTTACAGAACAACCTTTCTCTACATCCTCTACATACAGCAACACCTTTCTCTACATACAGCAACACCTTTCTCTACATACAGCAACACCTTTCTCTACATACAGCAATACCTTTCTCTACATACAGCAACACCTCTCTCTACATCCTCTACATACAGCAACACCTTTCTCTACATACAGCAACACCTTTCTCTACATCCTCTACATACAGCAACACCTTTCTCTACATACAGCAACACCTTTCTCTACATCCTCTACATACAGCACCACCTTTCTCTACATACAGCAACACCTTTCTCTACATACAGCACCACCTTTCTCTACATACAGCAACACCTTTCTCTACATACAGCAACACCTTTCTCTACTTACAGCAACACCTTTCTCTACCTCCCCTACATACAGCAACACCTTGCTCTACATACAGCAACACCTTTCTTTACATACAGCAACACCTTTCTCTACATACAGCAACACCTTTTCCAACATACAGCAACACCTTTCTCTACATACAGCAACACCTTTCTCTACATCCTCTACATACAGCAACACCTTTCTCTACATACAGCAACACCTTTCTCTACATAAAGCAACACCTTTCTCTACATACAGCAACACCTTTCTCTACATACAGCAACACCTTTCTCTACATACAGCAACACCTTTCTCTACATACAGCAACACCTTTCTCTACATACAGCAACACCTTTCTCTACATCCTCTACATACAGCAACACCTTTCTCTACATACAGCAACAACTTTCTCTACATACAGCAACACCTATCTCTACATACAGCAACACCTTTCTCTACATACAGCAACACCTTTCTCTTCATCCTCTACATACAGCAACACCTTTCTCTACATACAGCAACACCTTTCTCTATATACAGCAACACCATTCTCTACATACAGCAACACCTTTCTCTACATACAGCAACACCTTTCTCTACATCCTCTACATACAGCAACACCTTTCTCTACATACAGCAACACCTTCCTCTACATACAGCAACATGTTTCTCTACATACAGCAACACCTTTCTCTATATACAGCAACACCTTTCTCTACCTCCTCTACATACAGCAACACTTTGCTCTACATACAGCAACACCTTTCTCTACATACAGCAACACCTTTCTCTACATACAGCATCACCTTTCTCTACATACAGCAAAGCCTTCCTCTACATACCTTTCTCTACATACAGCAACACCTTTCTCTACATCCTCTACATACAGCAACACCTTACTCTACATACAGCAACACCTTTCCCTACATCCTCTACATACAGCACCTTCTTTCTCTACATACAGCAACACCTATCTCTACATACAGCACCACCTTTCTCTACATACAGCAACTCCTTCCTCTACATACAGCAACACCTTTCTCTACATACAGCAACACCTTTCCCTACATACAGCAACACCTTTCGCTACATACAGCAACACCTTTCTCTACATACAGCAACACCTTTCTCTACATCCTCTACATACAGCAACACCTTTCTCTACATACAGCAACACCTTTTCTACATACAGCAACACCTTTCTCTACATACAGCAACACCTTTCTCTACATCCTCTACATACAGCAACACCTTCCTCTACATACAGCAACACCTTTCTCTACATGCAGCAACACCTTTCTCTACATACAGCAACACCTTTCTCTACATCCTCTACATACAGCAACACCTTTCTCTACATACAGCAACACCTTTCTCTACATCCTCTACATACAGCAACACCTTTCTCTACATACAGCAACACCTTTCTCTACATCCTCTACATACAGCAACACCTTTCTCTACATACAGCAACACCTTTCTCTACATCCTCTACATACAACAACACCTTTCTCTACATACAGCAACACCTTTCTCTACATACAGCAGCACCTTTCTCTACATACAGCAACACCTTTCTCTACATACAGCAACGCCTTTCTCTACATACAGCAAAACCTTTCTCTAAATACAGCAACACCTTTCTCTACATACAGCAACGCCTTTCTCTACATACAGCAACACCTTTCTCTACATACAGCAACACCTTTCTCTACATCCTCTACATACAGCAACACCTTTCTCTACATACAGCAACACCTTTCTCTACATCCTCTACATACAACAACACCTTTCTCTACATACAGCAACACCTTTCTCTACATACAGCAGCACCTTTCTCTACATACAGCAACACCTTTCTCTACATACAGCAACACCTTTCTCTACATACAGCAGCACCTTTCTCTACATACAGCAACACCTTTTTCTACATACAGCAACACCTTTCTCTACATCCTCTACATAGAGCAACACCTTTCTCTACATACAGCAGCACCTTTCTCGACATACAGCAACACCATTCTCTACATCCTCTACATACAGCAACACCTTTCTCTACATACAGCAACACCTTTCTCTACATACAGCAACACCTTTCTCTACATACAGCAACACCTTCCTCTACATCCTCTACATACAGGCACACCTTCCTCCACATATAGCAACACCTTCCTCTAAATACAGCAACACCTTTCTCTACATACAGCAACACCTTTTTCTACATAGAGCAACACCTTTCTCTACATACAGCAACACCTTTCTCTACATCCTTTACATACAGCAACACCTTTCCCTACATACAGCAACACCTTTCTCTACATCCTCTACATACAGCAACACCTTTCTCTACTTACAGAACAACCTTTCTCTACATCCTCTACATACAGCAACACCTTTCTCTACATACAGCAACACCTTTCTCTACATACAGCAACACCTTTCTCTACATACAACAATACCTTTCTCTACATACAGCAACACCTCTCTCTACATCCTCTACATACAGCAACACCTTTCTCTACATACAGCAACACCTTTCTCTACATCCTCTACATACAGCAACACCTTTCTCTACATACGGGCAACACCTTTCTCTACATCCTCTACATACAGCACCACCTTTCTCTACATACAGCAACACCTTTCTCTACATACAGCACCACCTTTCTCTACATACAGCAACACCTTTCTCTACATACAGCAACACCTTTCTCTACTTACAGCAACACCTTTCTCTACCTCCTCTACATACAGCAACACCTTGCTCTACATACAGCAACACCTTTTCCAACATACAGCAACACCTTTCTCTACATACAGCAACACCTTTCTCTACATCCTCTACATACAGCAACACCTTTCTGTACATACAGCAACACCATTCTCTACATACAGCAACACATTTCTCTACATACAGCAACACCTTCCTCTACATACAGCAACACCTTCCTCTATATACAGCAACACCTTTCTCTACATACAGCAACACCTTTCTCTACATACAGCAACACCTTTCTCTACATCCTCTACATACAGCAACACCTTGCTCTACATACAGCAACACCTTTCTTTACATACAGCAACACCTTTCTCTACATCCTCTACATACAGCAACACCTTTCTCTACAACCTCTACATACAGCAACACCTTTCTCTACATACAGCAACACCTTTCTCTACATCCTCTACATACAGCAACACCTTTCTCTACATACAGCAACACCTTTCTCTACATACAGCAACACCTTTCTCTACATCCTCTACATACAGCAACACCTTTCTCTACATACAGCAACAACTTTCTCTACATACAGCAACACCTTTCCCTACATACAGCAACACCTTTCTCTACATACAGCAACACCTTTCTCTACATCCTCTACATACAGCAACACCTTTCTCTACATACAGCAACACCTTTCTCTATATACAGCAACACCTTTCTCTACATACAGCAACACCTTTCTCTACATACAGCAACACCTTTCTCTACATCCTCTACATACAGCAACACCTTTCTCTACATACAGCAACACCTTCCTCTACATACAGCAACATGTTTCTCTACATACAGCAACACCTTTCTCTATATATAGCAACACCTTTCTCTACCTCCTCTACATACAGCAACACTTTGCTCTACATACAGCAACACCTTTCTCTACATACAGCAACACCTTTCTCTACATACAGCAACACCTTTCTCTACATACAGCAAAGCCTTCCTCTACATACCTTTCTCTACATACAGCAACACCTTTCTCTACATCCTCTACATACAGCAACACCTTTCTCTACATACAGCAACACCTTTCCCTACATCCTCTACATACAGTACCTTCTTTCTCTACATACAGCAACACCTATCTCTACATACAGCAACACCTTTCTCTACATACAGCAACACCTTTCTCTACATACAGCAAAACCTTTCTCTACATACAGCAACACCTTCCTCTACATACAGCAACATGTTTCTCTACATACAGCAACACCTTTCTCTATATATAGCAACACCTTTCTCTACCTCCTCTACATACAGCAACACTTTGCTCTACATACAGCAACACCTTTCTCTACATACAGCAACACCTTTCTCTACATACAGCAACACCTTTCTCTACATACAGCAAAGCCTTCCTCTACATACCTTTCTCTACATACAGCAACACCTTTCTCTACATCCTCTACATACAGCAACACCTTTCTCTACATACAGCAACACCTTTCCCTACATCCTCTACATACAGTACCTTCTTTCTCTACATACAGCAACACCTATCTCTACATACAGCACCACCTTTCTCTACATACAGCAACACCTTCCTCTACATACAGCAACACCTTTCTCTACATACAGCAACACCTTTCTCTACATACAGCAACACCTTTCTCTACATACAGCAACACCTTTCTCTACATACAGCAACACCTTTCTCTACATCCTCTACATACAGCAACACCTTTCTCTACATACAGCAACACCTTTCTCTACATCCTCTACATACAGCAACACCTTCCTCTACATACAGCAACACCTTTCTCTACATACAGCAACACCTTTCTCTACATACAGCAACACCTTTCTCTACATCCTCTACATACAGCAACACCTTTCTCTACATACAGCAACACCTTTCTCTACATCCTCTACATACAGCAACACCTTTCTCTACATACAGCAACACCTTTCTCTACATCCTCTACATACAAAAACACCTTTCTCTACATACAGCAACACCTTTCTCTACATTGTCGCGTTATATATATATTTTATATTAATATATATATTGATGTTAAAGGGTGAATGAATATATTAAAAGAATTTTATATGAATAGAATCAATTTCCTCTTTTTACTATGCCTAAAATCGATAAGAAACAAGAAAATAATGTTGAGAAATAGAAAATAAAGAATAAAAGAAATTACTGGCTATTCATTCGTCCTGTTTGCTTTTTTACAACTAAAAAAGAATACCACTGGTTGATGGTTGATGATATTTATTTCATATGATGTGATGTGATACGATGAACCCGTGATGGCAAGGCTCTTCAAAATAATTAAAATGTTATCAACACTTATCTGCTGAAGAACGTTCTGATTTCTTTAGTTATAAAAGTAGGTCTTGAAATGTTCCTGGTGTTTAATCAAGGCATCATCTTCACGCTTGGCCAGGAGGAAGATACGTCGTCCAGGACTTCACATGGACGTCAAGGATATGGCGAACCCCATGTCATTAGATGAATGGGCGTGGAAGATGGAAGTAGATTAGAACACCAAACAGTCAGAAACTACAAGAAAAATCCTTTCCCTGCGCACAGACAAATTAACCGGGACTAAATACACAATCTGCATCCTGTTGAATGACCAGCGAGGAACGCCGTTGACGTTGTTTGAATAAGAACCCTGCATATTCACGGGTTATTGTATCTTATTCTCAAAACATAATAATGTTCTTTCCTCGCTGTTCATCCACACTGTTCCAATGTTTAAGAATGCACCAACATTCTTTATGAACTAAGCTAAACATGTTAAATTAACTATCACCATATAAACTTCACGCGCTGAAGAATTTATATGAAATGAGAACAACATGTTAAAATAACTATTATCATACAATTTGCATACATTGAAGAATAATAACGAATCACCTTGATGAAGGACGATGAATGATTCGCATGGCGCAATGGACACAGCACAAGACTACCCATTCCCCAGCTTCACACATCGAATCGTAACTTACCAGCTCAGGATTCGTTTGTGGTGTCTACGACACGTGTTGTTTAGGGTGAGACGAGCTTTTCGAACCAACTTTATGACCTCAGTAATCCGAAATAGTGGTCTGGCGTAAACATACGTTCCTTGCCCTCCAAGATGGTCGCTCGAATGGTTTTTCTTAACGATATTTCCCACATCCAGCCAATCGAAAGGATAGTACACAAATTGTCTATGGTAACAATAATCTAAAATTGAACTACACTAAATAAAAACAATGTCGCATACTGCGTCATTCCGAAAACAATATTATTATCGTCACTGTCTATGACGTACTGTCTATGACGCATTGTCTGGACTTATAGCAGATTATCGAGGATGCGTAGAGTAGGCGCTTGTATCGCGACAATATCCCCCCGCTTAAGTGAAAAATCAAGAATGCAATTTTTCCTTACACTTACATCGAGCGGCTGAGATAATCTGCCCCGATATTGTCTTTGCCTGGAATGACACGTACAGAGAAGTTGTACTGTTGGAGTTGTATGGCCCATCTCATCAGCCGTCCGTTTTCTGTCCTTGCTTTTTGCAGATATTGTAGAGGCTGGTGATCTGTTTCAATAACAAACTTTGTTCCAAACAGGTATTGTTCAAACTTCCGTATTCCCCATACTATTGCCATGCACTCCTTCTCGATCGTGGCATACCGGCCTTCAGTTTCACTCAGCTTCTTGCTGGCGTACGCGATTGGTTGTAAACCATCACCATGGTCTTGCATCAGGATAGCGCCAATGCCTCTGTCTGATGCGTCCGTCCTCAGGACGTACTGTTTCTCTGGATCAGGGAGACAGATGACTGGCTTCTTGCACAACTCTCGCTTGAGTGACGTGAATGCTTCTTCGCATTTGTCGTCCCACTGAACTCGTTCAGGATGCCCTTTCTTCGTCTTTTCAGTCAGCGGCAGTGCGAGCGTAGCGAAGTTCGGCACGAACTTCCGATAATATCCTGCTAGACCCAAGAAAGCGCGCAAGTCTTTCTTCGTCTTCGGTGGTTGCGCGTTTCTGATCTTTTCAACCTTGTCCTCTTCTGGTTGAATTGTACCTTGACCAACTATGTGTCCTAGAAATGACAGGCTCTCAAATCCAAAATAACATTTGGAAGGTTTTGCTGTCAGATTGCACTCATGTAATCTATCCAACGTTGCTTTGAGGACTTGCACGTGCTCCTCCCACGTTTCAGTTGCTACCATGACGTCATCAATGAAATTACTGACTGCATCTTCGTTCAGCGGTTTCAAAAGTTTCCTCATCATGCGTGTGAAAACAGCTCCAGCGTTCTTCAACCCAAATGGCATCACAGTCCATTGAAATTGACCTTGCGGTGTAGTGAAAGCGGTTTTCTCTTTGTCCTCTGTCTTCATAGGGATTTGCCAGTATCCTTTTGCGAGATCTATCTTGGAAAAATATTTCTTCTTGCTCAACTTGGCAAATAGCTCATCGATGTTAGGCATTGGCTCAGCATCGAATCTTGTGGCTTGATTTAATTTTCTGTAGTCAATACAGAATCGGTTGTTGCCGTCCTTCTTTTGTACAAGTACTACAGGTGCGCTGTATGGTGATGCTGCTTGTTCGATGACGTTCATTTTCAACATTGCTTCAACCTCTTCTCCGATTGCTTTTATCTTAGAATATGGCAGAGGGTACTGTCGAACAAATATAGCTCGATCCTGTTCCATTGGGATATTACATTCTTGCAATGATGTTTTTCCCGGCAAATCTGTCAATACAGACTTCTTGCGGTTGCAGATTTCTGTAAGCTCTGTTCTTTGCTTTTCTGTCAGTTTGTCGGACAAATGAACATCTGCTGGTCCTTGGGTATTTTCCAGCTGAATCACAGGTATGCTATCTTTTGTTCCAGTAGTATCTTTCTGTTCATGTTCGTCGATCATCACAACGGCGACGATATGAGTTTCCACTTGCTTTTTCTTTCAACGTACAGTTTCAGTGCATTAGCATGGTAGATTTTCTCATTGTCTCCTACTGCAATCTTGTAGTCACATTCATTGATGCGGTCAGTGACAACATACGGACCTTTCCATAGCATCTGCAGTTTGTTGGCTTTATCAGAAACAAGCATGAGAACTTTATCTCCAACGTTGAATTTTCGTGCTTTTGCTTTCATGTTGAAATGTTTCGCGTGTTTAGCGCTCGCTTTTCCAAGATTTTCTCTGGCGATTTTACAGGTTTCTTCAATTCTGTTCCGGAGGTCGATCACATACTGAAATGTGGTCCTAGTTTCTTCCGTCTGTTCTTCCTGTGTCCAGAGCTCTTTCAGAATCTGTAACGGTCCTCGTACAGTTCGTCCATAAAGAAGCTCAAAGGGAGAGAATTGTAGTGATTCTTGCGGTACTTCTCTGATAGCAAACAGAAGTGCAGGAATAAACCTGTCCCATTCTTTTGGTTGTTCTTGACAAAGATGTTTCAGCATACTTTTGATGGTACCATTGAAACGTTCCACCAACCCGTTGCATTGTGCGTGTCTTGGTGTGGTCCTCAGGCCTTTCACACTCAATAGCCTGTTCACTTCGTCAGCTAGGGATCCTACAAATTGAGATCCGTTGTCTGTCAGAATCTCTCTCGGAATACCTAAGCGAGTCCACATTTCCCACAATGATTCGGCCACATCTTCGGCTTTGATGGATTTTAATGGCTTGGCTTCGACGTAGCGTGTAGCATAGTCCACCATGGTGATTATATAGCGGTGCCCCCTGTCGGACGCTGGTAAGATAGGTCCGATGATATCCACCGCCACACGATCAAAAGGTGTGTGGATTATTGGCATCTTGCCCAAAGGCAGTTTCCGAACTTGACCCTTCGGTGACGTCCTCTGGCATATGTCACATGACGCGCAATAGCGTCTGATGTCTCCGCAGATTCCGGGCCATACGAAATCGTTCCAGATTCTCTTCCTGGTTTTGGTTACACCCAGGTGTCCTGACATCGGCGTGTCATGGGCCAATCGTAACACTTCGTTGCGATATTTTTTGGGACAACAATTTGTTTGGTCTCTTTACCGTTTTGGAGAAAAGTACGGTACAAAATTCCCTTTCTCCAGCTGTAGGTGGTTTTAGAAGTTGATTTGCGCCCTCCTTTCCCATGCTTGGTCTCACTGTCAGCTAGCTTTCTTGCTTTCTCCAGGGTTGGATCCTCCTTCTGAGCTTGTCCCAACTCCACTGGAGTGACATCCCCGAGCAGAGAATTGGATGTTTTCAATGTTCTATCTGTTTTCCCCACAGAAGCTCTAGTTTGCATTGCTGCGCATACTTCTCGAATTGCGTAAACTGGAACAGGCGTCAGGTTCCCATCCTCAGACTTACGGTAGTTCCCTACAAGAACTTGCTCTACCGGCTGCTTCATAACGGCCACAACAGTCTTCCCTTCAAAGAATGGTGTGTTCATGTGTACCGTCGCAATTGGTAGTGATAACTTCGCAGGCGACGAGGCCATTACTATCTCAATGGTCTCTCCTGACAAACATCGCTCGGGTACGAGACTGGAATCGACGATGGTGATCGACGCTCCAGTGTCGCGCAATGCCGTCGCTTGCTTTCCTTCTACTTCTACTTGGCACTCCGGCGAGAACGGTATCGCCGTACATAATGAACAGAGCTTGCCGTGACTCTGTACATCCTCCTGCCTCATACTTCCAGCTATTGCGGCGGCTGCTTTGTTTTCTTTCCCTCCTTTTGGACATTGTCTCGCCACATGACCTTGCTGGTGACAAGTATAGCAGGTTACTTCAGGCCTCCTTGTCCTGACGTTGTGGAGCTGCTTCTGCGTTACCTCCACCTTCTTTTTATCTCCTTCCTCATCTTCTTTCCTTCTACTATGCTTGAGTCTATCTCCGAATCTATTCCTGGGTCTTTCATGATCAGACATAGTGGCTTGCTTTGCTGATTCGTAGGTTAAAGCAAATCTTATTGCATCGCCCATCGTTTCCGGCTCCTTTTCTCTGACAAAACGCGCTTGATCAAACGGTATCCCACTAAGAAACTTTTCTTGCAGTATCAAATCACGCAGATCGTCATATGTGTTGTCTTTCCCTGCAAGTTCCTGCCATCTGGATAACCAGAGATCTAACTTGGTAGCGTACTCTTGTGTTGATTCTCCTTGCTGTCTTCTGGCATCTCGAAATTTTTTCCGATATTCTTCAGCCGTCAGCTGGAATCGGAACAATAGTGATCGCCGCAATGTTCCGTAGTCGCCGGCATCAGCATCACTCAACATAGAGTAGACTTCCCTCGCTTTCCCTTTTAGCAAGGTGCCTAGGCGAGGAGCCCATTGATTAATTGGCCATTCTTGAATCTTAGCCGTTCTCTCAAATGTGCGTAGATAATCTTCCAGATCATCTTTGTCTTCCAGAAAAGGTAGTTTTATCTTCAATTTTTCCTGATAAAACTGCGATGAACGGGAATCCGACGGATCGGCAGCATTGTCGTTGGTGTTGTCACTGTTCACGTGACGTATTCGTTCGAGTTCTAATTCATATTCCAATGTTGCTTTATGTTTCCTTTCATCGATTTCAGCTTGACGCTTTCTTTCTTCAGCTTCAGCTTGACGCTTTCTTTCTTCAGCTTCAGCTTGAGCTAAACGCGTTTTCTCTTCCTTGACGTAATTGACAAGATCTGGACCCGACAACCCCAACGCTTCTCCTTCGGCCTTAAACTTTAGGAAAGGATCGTTGGCTTCCATTGCTTTCGCTTGAGCACGAGTCGTCATTTACGAATTCCAAAAATGTAATACGACAGGAAAGAATAAATTAGCGTTCGAAAAGTTCCGATTTCGTCACGCCGATTACGTCACGTCAATGACGTTATTTTCCCGAGGAGGAAAAAAATACAAAATGGCAACTCTTTGAAATATCTTCGAACAACCCCAATGGATTCGTTATAACTATACGCTTTTACTGCAAATTCTGTTATTTGCTATTCGCGTATTAACAGCATAAAACCAAGAACTTGAAAAGAAGAGTTTTGTGTATCCGGCAATGGCACCCTCTTGTTAACACCAGTTCTACTTCGAACTCAAAGATTCTAATTCATTCTTGTAATGTAATTAGAATTGTGATAACGTGTCACTGTCTAGGCTCGAATCCAGTAGCTAAACTTATCAAATTCACAAAAGTTATCCCGCTACCTTTACCTTGATTCGCCTAATAAGATCAACTGTACGTGGCCTTATTTGATTGCCACACAGATACAATCCACCCTGGATGATACACCCGTGTCTCAGGGATTTACTGTGTGTATATTTATAAATTAAAAAATACACTCTAGTATAACTCGCGGTCCGTTCCTTTGTGGCGGATGAGTTTACTAGACCCTTCTGCTAATACTCTCTCACTACGAGTATTCTTCTAATTTTCTATGTCGCTCTTACTTCGGCGAACAGAAATGTTAGGCTACAAAACTGACTTAATGATCCTATGTGATTATTCCGTTTATCACTGATCTATTAAGCGCGACGCTACTGTCTGTCTACTGTTCGGTCCGTTGAACATAGAACATTTACCTTACCTTCAAAGGTGACTAGTAGGTCAACAAGTTATTTAGTCTTTGTACTAAATTATAACTTGTTATCTCTCTCCTTCTAATATTGACACAGGTCCTCGTGTCTCCGGATTCACTATAACAACAAATGCTATAGGATTCCAATATTAGCTTCAAACACTCAATCGGTTAAGACTGAGATAATAAAATAGACCATCGTTCTGCCTATTCTTTTACAGCATGTAATACCCGAAATTACTGCTGAACATTTGATTGACAACACGTACTGGGAGTCGTTTGCATAAGGTTATAAATATGCAACCTAATTATATCTGTAAATATAACTGGTAAATTATGATCGACGTGGGAAGCTGATGTTACATTGGTTGGTAGGGTAGTCCATAAGTCCGCCCATTTGTAAGAGCGGCTCCCTCCAACCTCCCGCGTTGAACAAATGAATGATACAATGATAATTTACATGTACAATGTAGTAAATATCATCACCACCAGTGGTAACACGACTTAAAAAGTGATTGTGACTCCAACTATCACGAGACGAGCCCCCATTGTCGCGTTATATATATATTTTATATTAATATATATATTGATGTTAAAGGGTGAATGAATATATTAAAAGAATTTTATATGAATAGAATCAATTTCCTCTTTTTACTATGCCTAAAATCGATAAGAAACAAGAAAATAATGTTGAGAAATAGAAAATAAAGAATAAAAGAAATTACTGGCTATTCATTCGTCCTGTTTGCTTTTTTACAACTAAAAAAGAATACCACTGGTTGATGGTTGATGATATTTATTTCATATGATGTGATGTGATACGATGAACCCGTGATGGCAAGGCTCTTCAAAATAATTAAAATGTTATCAACACTTATCTGCTGAAGAACGTTCTGATTTCTTTAGTTATAAAAGTAGGTCTTGAAATGTTCCTGGTGTTTAATCAAGGCATCATCTTCACGCTTGGCCAGGAGGAAGATACGTCGTCCAGCTGACTTCACATGGACGTCAAGGATATGGCGAACCCCATGTCATTAGATGAATGGGCATGGAAGATGGAAGTAGATTAGAACACCAAACAGTCAGAAACTACAAGAAAAATCCTTTCCCTGCGCACAGACAAATTAACCGGGACTAAATACACAATCTGCATCCTGTTGAATGACCAGCGAGGAACGCCGTTGACGTTGTTTGAATAAGAACCCTGCATATTCACGGGTTATTGTATCTTATTCTCAAAACATAATAATGTTCTTTCCTCGCTGTTCATCCACACTGTTCCAATGTTTAAGAATGCACCAACATTCTTTATGAACTAAGCTAAACATGTTAAATTAACTATCACCATATAAACTTCACGCGCTGAAGAATTTATATGAAATGAGAACAACATGTTAAAATAACTATTATCATACAATTTGCATACATTGAAGAATAATAACGAATCACCTTGATGAAGGACGATGAATGATTCGCATGGCGCAATGGACACAAGCACAAGACTACCCATTCCCCAGCTTCACACATCGAATCGTAACTTACCAGCTCAGGATTCGTTTGTGGTGTCTACGACACGTGTTGTTTAGGGTGAGACGAGCTTTTCGAACCAACTTTATGACCTCAGTAATCCGAAATAGTGGTCTGGCGTAAACATACGTTCCTTGCCCTCCAAGATGGTCGCTCGAATGGTTTTTCTTAACGATATTTCCCACATCCAGCCAATCGAAAGGATAGTACACAAATTGTCTATGGTAACAATAATCTAAAATTGAACTACACTAAATAAAAACAATGTCGCATACTGCGTCATTCCGAAAACAATATTATTATCGTCACTGTCTATGACGTACTGTCTATGACGCATTGTCTGGACTTATAGCAGATTATCGAGGATGCGTAGAGTAGGCGCTTGTATCGCGACATACATACAGCAACACCTTTTTCTACATACAGCAACACCTTTCTCTACATACAGCAACACCTTTCTCTACATACAGCAACACCTTTCTCTACATACAGCAACGCCTTTCTCTACATACAGCAACACCTTTCTCTACATACAGCAACACCTTTCTCTACATCCTCTACATACAGCAACACCTTTCTCTACATACAGCAACACCTTTCTCTACATCCTCTACATACAGCAACACCTTTCTCTACATACAGCAGCACCTTTCTCTACATACAGCAACACCTTTTTCTACATACAGCAACACCTTTCTCTACATCCTCTACATAGAGCAACACCTTTCTCTACATACAGCAGCACCTTTCTCTACATACAGCAACACCATTCTCTACATCCTCTACATACAGCAACACCTTTCTCTACATACAGCAAAGCCTTCCTCTACATACAGCAACACCTTTCTCTACATACAGCAACACCTTTCTCTACATACAGCAACACCTTTCTCTACATACAGCAACACCTTCCTCTACATCCTCTACATACAGCAACACCTTCCTCCACATATAGCAACACCTTCCTCTAAATACAGCAACACCTTTCTCTACATACAGCAACACCTTTTTCTACATACAGCAACACCTTTCTCTACATACAGCAACACCTTTTTCTACATACAGCAACACCTTTCTCTACATCCTCTACATACAGCAACACCTTTCCCTACATACAGCAACACCTTTCTCTACATCCTCTACATACAGCAACACCTTTCTCTACTTACAGAACAACCTTTCTCTACATCCTCTACATACAGCAACACCTTTCTCTACATACAGCAACACCTTTCTCTACATACAGCAACACCTTTCTCTACATACAGCAATACCTTTCTCTACATACAGCAACACCTCTCTCTACATCCTCTACATACAGCAACACCTTTCTCTACATACAGCAACACCTTTCTCTACATCCTCTACATACAGCAACACCTTTCTCTACATACAGCAACACCTTTCTCTACATCCTCTACATACAGCACCACCTTTCTCTACATACAGCAACACCTTTCTCTACATACAGCACCACCTTTCTCTAAATACAGCAACACCTTTCTCTACATACAGCAACACCTTTCTCTACTTACAGCAACACCTTTCTCTACCTCCTCTACATACAGCAACACCTTGCTCTACATACAGCAACACCTTTCTTTACATACAGCAACACCTTTCTCTACATACAGCAACACCTTTTCCAACATACAGCAACACCTTTCTCTACATACAGCAACATCTTTCTCTACATCCTCTACATACAGCAACACCTTTCTCTACATACAGCAACACCATTCTCTACATACAGCAACACATTTCTCTACATACAGCAACACCTTCCTCTACATACAGCAACACCTTCCTCTACATACAGCAACACCTTTCTCTACATACAGCAACACCTTTCTCTACATACAGCAACACCTTTCTCTACATCCTCTACATACAGCAACACCTTTCTCTACATACAGCAACACCTATCTCTACATACAGCAACACCTTTCTCTACATCCTCTTCATACAGCAACTCCTTGCTTTACATACAGCAACACCTTTCTCTACATCCTCTACATACAGCAACACCTTTCTCTACATACAGCAACACCTTTCTCTACATCCTCTACATACAGCAACACCTTTCTCTACATACAGCAACACCTTTCTCTACATACAGCAACATCTTCCTCTACATACAGCAACACCTTTCTCTACATACAGCAACACCTTTCTCTACATCCTCTACATACAGCAACACCTTTCTCTACATACAGCAACACCTTTCTCTACATACAGCAACACCTTCCTCTACATCCTCTACATACAGCAACACCTTTCTTACATACAGCAACACCTTTCTCTACTTACAGCAACACCTTTCTCTACCTCCTCTACATACAGCAACACCTTGCTCTACATACAGCAACACCTTTCTTTACATACAGCAACACCTTTCTCTACATACAGCAACACCTTTCTCTACATACAGCAACACCTTTCTCTACATACAGCAACACCTTTCTCTACATCCTCTACATACAGCAACACCTTTCTCTACATACAGCAACACACTTTCTCTACATACAGCAACACCTTCCTCTACATACAGCAACACCTTTCTCTACATACAGCAACACCTTTCTCTACATACAGCAACACCTTTCTACATCCTCTACATACAGCAACACCTTTCTCTACATACAGCAACACCTTTCTCTACATACAGCAACACTTTCTCTACATCCTCTACATACAGCAACTCCTTGCTTTACATACAGCAACACCTTTCTCTACATCCTCTACATACAGCAACACCTTTCTCTACATACAGCAACACCTTTCTCTACATCCTCTACATACAGCAACACCTTTCTCTACATACAGCAACACCTTTCTCTACATACAGCAACACCTTTCTCTACATACAGCAACACCTTTCTCTACATACAGCAACACCTTTCTCTACATCCTCTACATACAGCAACACCTTTCTCTACATACAGCAACACCTTTCTCTACATCCTCTACATACAGCAACACCTTTCTCTACATACAGCAACACCTTTCTCTACATCCTCTACATACAGCAACACCTTTCTCTACATACAGCAACACCTTTCTCTACATCCTCTACATACAGCAACACCTTTCTCTACATACAGCAACACCTTTCTCTACATACAGCAACACTTTCTCTACATACAGCAACACCTTTCTCTACATACAGCAACACCTTCTCTACATCCTCTACATACAGCAACACCTTTCTCTACATACAGCAACACCTTTCTCTACATACAGCAACACCTTTCTACATACAGCAACACCTTCTCTACATACAGCAACACCTTTCTCTACATACAGCAACACCTTTCTCTACATACAGCAACACCTTTCTCTACATACAGCAACACCTTTCTCTACATACAGCAACACCTTTCTCTACATACAGCAACACCTTTCTCTACATCCTCTACATACAGCAACACCTTTCTCTACATACAGCTACACCTTTCTCTACATCATCTACATACAGCAACACCTTCTCTACATACAGCAACACCTTTCTCTACATCCTCTTCATACAGCAACACTTTCTCTACATACAGCAACACCTGTCTCTACATCCTCTACATACAGCAACACCTTTCTCTACATACAGCAACACCTTCTCTACATACAGCAACACCTTCTCTACATCCTCTACATACAGCAACACCTTTCTCTACATACAGCAACAACTTTCTCTACATACAGCAACACCTTTCTCTACATACAGCAACACCTTTCTCTACATACAGCAACACCTTTCTCTACATCTCTACATACAGCAACACCTTTCTCTACATACAGCAACATCTTTCTCTACATACAGCAACACCTTTCTCTACATACAGCAACACCTTTCTCTACATACAGCAACACCTTTCTCTATATACAGCAACACCTTCTCTACTCTCTACATACAGCAACACCTTTCTCTACATACAGCAACACCTTTCTCTACATCCTCTACATACAGCAACACCTTTCTCTACATACAGCAACACCTTTCTCTACATACAGCAACACCTTTCTCTACATCCTCTACATACAGCAACACCTTTCTCTACATACAGCAACACCTTTCTCTACATACAGCAACACCTCTCTCTACATCTTCTCTACATACAGCAACACCTTTCTCTACATCCTCTACATACAGCAACACCTTTCTCTACATACAGCAACACCTTTCTCTACATCCTCTACATACAGCAACACCTTTCTCTACATACAGCAACACCTTTCTCTACATACAGCAACACCTTTCTCTACATCCTCTACATACAGCAACACCTTTCTCTACATACAGCAACAACTTCTCTACATACAGCAACACCTTTCTCTACATACAGCAACACCTTTCTCTACATACAGCAACACCTTTCTCTACATACAGCAACACCTTTCTCTACATACAGCAAAACCTTTCTCTACATCCTCTACATACAGCAACACCTTTCTCTACATACAGCAACACCTTTCTCTACATACAGCAACACCTTTCTCTACATCCTCTACATACAGCAACACCTTTCTCTACATACAGCAACACCTTTCTCTACATCCTCTACATACAGCAACACCTTTCTCTACATACAGCAACACCTTCTCTACATCCGCAACATACAGCAACACTTTCTCTACATACAGCAACACCTTTCTCTACATACAGCAACACCTTTCTCTACATCCTCTACATACAGCAACACCTTTCTCTACATACAGCAAACACCTTTCTCTACATACAGCAACACCTTTTCTCTACATACAGCAACACCTTTCTCTACATACAGCAACACCTTTCTCTACATCCTCTACATACAGCAACACCTTCCTCTACATACAGCAACACCTTTCTCTACATACAGCAACACCTTTCTCTACATACAGCAACACCTTTCTCTACATCCTCTACATACAGCAACACCTTTCCTCTACATACAGCAACACCTTTCTCTACATCAGCAACACTTCTACATACAGCAACACCTTCTCTACATACAGCAACACCTTTCTCTACATACAGCAACACCTTTCTCTACATCCTCTACATACAGCAACACCTTTCTCTACATACAGCAACACCTTTCTCTACATCCTCTACATACAGCAACACCTTTCTCTACATACAGCAACACCTTTCTCTACATCCTCTACATACAGCAACACCTTTCTCTACATACAGCAACACCTTTCTCTACATCCTCTACATACAGCAACACCTTCTCTACATACAGCAACACCTTTCTCTACATACAGCAACACCTTTCTCTACATACAGCAACACCTTTCTCTACATACAGCAACACCTTTCTCTACATACAGCAACACCTTTCTCTACATACAGCAACACCTTTCTCTACATACAGCAACACCTTTCTCTACATCTCTACATACAGCAACACCTTTCTCTACATACAGCAACACCTTTCTCTACATACAGCAACACCTTTCTCTACATACAGCAACACCTTCTCTACATACAGCAACACCTTTCTCTACATACAGCAACACCTTTCTCTACATACAGCAACACCTTTCTCTACATACAGCAACACCTTTCTCTACATACAGCAACACCTTTCTCTACATACAGCAACACCTTTCTCTACATCCTCTACATACAGCAACACCTTTCTCTACATACAGCAACACCTTTCTCTACATACAGCAACACCTTTCTCTACATCCTCTACATACAGCAACACCTTTCTCTACATACAGCAACACCTTTCTCTACATACTGCAACACCTTTCTCTACATCCTCTACATACAGCAACACCTTTCTCTACATCCTCTACATACAGCAACACCTTTCTCTACATACAGCAACACCTTTCTCTACATCCTCTACATACAGCAACACCTTTCTCTACATACAGCAACACCTTTCTCTACATACAGCAACACCTTTCTCTACATCCTCTACATACAGCAACACCTTTCTCTACATACAGCAACACCTTTCTCTACATACAGCAACACCTTTCTCTACATACAGCAACACCTTTCTCTACATACTCTACATACAGCAACACCTTTCTCTACATACAGCAACACCTTTCTCTACATACAGCAACACCTTTCTCTACATACAGCAACACCTTTCTCTACATACAGCAACACCTTTCTCTACATCCTCTACATACAGCAACACCTTTCTCTACATACAGCAACACCTTTCTCTACATCCTCTACATACAGCAACACCTTTCTCTACATACAGCAACACCTTTCTCTACATCCTCTACATACAGCAACTACTTTCTCTACATACAGCAACACCTTTCTCTACATACAGCAACACCTTTCTCTACATACAGCAACACCTTTCTCTACATACAGCAACACCTTTCTCTACATACAGCAACACCTTTCTCTACATCCTCTACATACAGCAACACCTTTCTCTACATACAGCAACACCTTTCTCTACATCCTCTACATACAGCAACACCTTTCTCTACATACAGCAACACCTTCCTCTACATACAGCAACACCTTTCTCTACATCCTCTTCATACAGCAGCACCTTTCTCTACATACAGCAACACCTTTCTCTACATACAGCAACACCTTTCTCTACATACAGCAACACCTTTCTCTACATACAGCAACACCTTTCTCTACATCCTCTACATACAGCAACACCTTTCTCTACATACAGCAACACCTTTCTCTACATCCTCTACATACAGCAACACCTTCCTCTACATACAGCAACACCTTTCTCTACATACAGCAACACCTTTCTCTACATACAGCAACACCTTTCTCTACATCCTCTACATACAGCAACACCTTTCTCTACATACAGCAACACCTTTCTCTACATACGCTACACCTTCTCTACATACAGCAACACCTTTCTCTACATCCTCTACATACAGCAACACCTTTCTCTACATACAGCAACACCTTTCTCTACATCCTCTACATACAGCAACACCTTTCTCTACATACAGCAACACCTTTCTCTACATACAGCAGCACCTTTCTCTACATACAGCAACACCTTTCTCTACATACAGCAACACCTTCTCTACATCTCTACATACAGCAGCACCTTTCTCTACATACAGCAACACCTTTCTCTACATACAGCAACGCCTTTCTCTACATACAGCAACAACCTTTCTCTACATACAGCAACACCTTTCTCTACATCCTCTACATACAGCAACACCTTTCTCTACATACAGCAACACTTTCTCTACATCCTCTACATACACAACACCTTTCTCTACATACAGCAACACCTTTCTCTATCATACAGCAGCACCTTTCGCTACATACAGCAACACTTTTCTCTACATACAGCAACACCTTTCTCTACTACACAACACCTTTCTCTACATACAGCAACACCTTTCTCTACATACAGCAACACCTTTCTTTACATACAGCAACACCTTTCTCTACATACAGCAACACCTTTCTCTACATACAGCAACACCTTTCTCTACATCCTCTACATACAGCAACACCTTTCTCTACATACAGCAACACCTTCTCTACATACAGCAACACCTTCTCTACATACAGCAAGCACCTTTCTCTACATACAGCAACACTTTTCTACATACAGCAACACCTTTCTCTACATCCTCTACATAGAGCAACACCTTTCTCTACATACAGCAAGCACCTTTCTCTACATACAGCAACACCTTTCTCTACATACAGCAACACCTTTCTACATACAGCAACACCTTTCTCTACATACAGCAACACCTTTCTCTACATACAGCAACACCTTTCTCTACATCCTCTACATACAGCAACACCTTTCTCTACATACAGCAACACCTTTCTCTACATCCTCTACATACAGCAACACCTTTCTCTACTTACAGAACAACCTTTCTCTACATCCTCTACATACAGCAACACCTTTCTCTACATACAGCAACACCTTTCTCTACATACAGCAACACCTTTCTCTACATACAGCAATACCTTTCTCTACATACAGCAACACCTCTCTCTACATCCTCTACATACAGCAACACCTTTCTCTACATACAGCAACACCTTTCTCTACATCCTCTACATACAGCAACACCTTTCTCTACATACAGCAACACCTTTCTCTACATCCTCTACATACAGCACCACCTTTCTCTACATACAGCAACACCTTTCTCTACATACAGCACCACCTTTCTCTACATACAGCAACACCTTTCTCTACATACAGCAACACCTTTCTCTACTTACAGAACAACCTTTCTCTACATCCTCTACATACAGCAACACCTTGCTCTACATACAGCAACACCTTTCTCTACATACAGCAACACCTTTCTCTACATACAGCAACACCTTTCTCTACATACAGCAACACCTTTCTCTACATACAGCAACATCTTTCTCTACATCCTCTACATACAGCAACACCTTTCTCTACATACAGCAACACCATTCTCTACATACAGCAACACATTTCTCTACATACAGCAACACCTTCCTCTACATACAGCAACACCTTCCTCTACATACAGCAACACCTTTCTCTACATACAGCAACACCTTTCTCTACATACAGCAACACCTTTCTCTACATCCTCTACATACAGCAACACCTTTCTCTACATACAGCAACACCTTTCTCTACATACAGCAACACCTTTCTCTACATCCTCTACATACAGCAACTCCTTGCTTTACATACAGCAACACCTTTCTCTACATCCTCTACATACAGCAACACCTTTCTCTACATACAGCAACACCTTTCTCTACATCCTCTACATACAGCAACACCTTTCTCTACATACAGCAACACCTTTCTCTACATACAGCAACACCTTTCTCTACATACAGCAACACCTTCTCTACATACAGCAACACCTTTCTCTACATACAGCAACACCTTTCTCTACATCCTCTACATACAGCAACACCTTTCTCTACATACAGCAACACCTTTCTCTACATACAGCAACACCTTTCTCTACATACAGCAACACCTTTCTCTACATACAGCAACACCTTTCTCTACATACAGCAACACCTTTCTCTACATACAGCAACACCTTAAACTACATCCTCTACATACAGCAACACCTTTCTCTACATACAGCAACACCTTTCTCTACATCCTCTACATACAGCAACACCTTTCTCTACATACAGCAACACCTTTCTACATCCTCTACATACAGCAACACCTTTCTCTACATACAGCAACACCTTTCTCTACATACAGCAACACCTTTCTCTACATACAGCAACACCTTTCTCTACATACAGCAACACCTTTCTCTACATACAGCAACACCTTTCTCTACATACAGCAACACCTTTCTCTACATACAGCAACACCTTTCTTTACATACAGCAACACCTTTCTCTACATACAGCAACACCTTTTCCAACATACAGCAACACCTTTCTCTACATACAGCAACACCTTTCTCTACATCCTCTACATACAGCAACACCATTCTCTACATACAGCAACACATTTCTCTACATACAGCAACACCTTCCTCTACATACAGCAACACCTTCCTCTACATACAGCAACACCTTTCTCTACATACAGCAACACCTTTCTCTACATACAGCAACACCTTTCTCTACATCCTCTACATACAGCAACACCTTTCTCTACATACAGCAACACCTTTCTCTACATACAGCAACACCTTTCTCTACATCCTCTACATACAGCAACACCTTGCTCTACATACAGCAACACCTTTCTCTACATCCTCTACATACAGCAACACCTTTCTCTACATACAGCAACACCTTTCTCTACATCCTCTACATACAGCAACACCTTTCTCTACATACAGCAACACCTTTCTCTACATACAGCAACACCTTTCTCTACATACAGCAACACCTTCTTCTACATACAGCAACACCTTTCTCTACATACAGCAACACCTTTCTCTACATCCTCTACATACAGCAACACCTTTCTCTACATACAGCAACACCTTTCTCTACATCCTCTACATACAGCAACACCTTCTCTACATACAGCAACACCTTCCTCTACATACAGCAACACCTTTCTCTACATACAGCAACACCTTTCTCTACATACAGCAACACCTTTCTCTACATACAGCAACACCTTTCTCTACATACAGCAACACCTTTCTCTACATCCTCTACATACAGCAACACCTTTCTCTACATACAGCAACACCTTTCTCTACATCCTCTACATACAGCAACACCTTCTCTACATACAGCAACACCTTTCTCTACATCCTCTACATACAGCAACACCTTTCTCTACATACAGCAACACCTTTCTCTACATACAGCAACACCTTTCTCTACATACAGCAACACCTTTCTCTACATACAGCAACACCTCTCTCTACATCCTCTACATACAGCAACACCTTTCTCTACATACAGCAACACCTTTCTCTACATCCTCTACATACAGCAACACCTTTCTCTACATACAGCAACACCTTTCTCTACATCCTCTACATACAGCAACACCTTTCTCTACATACAGCAACACCTTTCTCTACATACAGCAACACCTTTCTCTACATACAGCAACACCTTTCTCTACATACAGCAACACCTTTCTCTACATACAGCAACACCTTTCTCTACATACAGCAACACCTTTCTCTACATACAGCAACACCTTTCT
The DNA here is from genome assembly GCA_036898135.1 of Oncomelania hupensis. Classification (NCBI taxonomy): domain Eukaryota; kingdom Metazoa; phylum Mollusca; class Gastropoda; order Littorinimorpha; family Pomatiopsidae; genus Oncomelania; species Oncomelania hupensis. The sequence goes on along the minus strand of CM072519.1, from coordinate 1,646,185 downwards.
CTACATACAGCAACACCTTTCTCTACATACAGCAACACCTTTCTCTACATACAGCAACACCTTTCTCTACATACAGCAACACCTTTCTCTACATCCTCTACATACAGCAACACCTTTCTCTACATACAGCAACACCTTTCTCTACATACAGCAACACCTTTCTCTACATACAGCAACACCTTTCTCTACATACAGCAACACCTTCCTCTACATACAGCAACACCTTTCTCTACATACAGCAACACCTTTCTCTACATACAGCAACACCTTTCTCTACATCCTCTACATACAGCAACACCTTTCTCTACATACAGCAACACCTTTCTCTACATACAGCAACACCTTTCTCTACATCCTCTACATACAGCAACTCCTTGCTTTACATACAGCAACACCTTTCTCTACATCCTCTACATACAGCAACACCTTTCTCTACATACAGCAACACCTTTCTCTACATCCTCTACATACAGCAACACCTTTCTCTACATACAGCAACACCTTTCTCTACATACAGCAACACCTTTCTCTACATACAGCAACACCTTTCTCTACATACAGCAACACCTTTCTCTACATACAGCAACACCTTTCTCTACATCTACATACAGCAACACCTTTCTCTACATACAGCAACACCTTTCTCTACATACAGCAACACCTTTCTCTACATCCTCTACATACAGCAACACCTTTCTCTACATACAGCAACACCTTTCTCTACATACAGCAACACCTTTCTCTACATACAGCAACACCTTTCTCTACATACAGCAACACCTTCTCTACATACAGCAACACCTTTCTCTACATACAGCAACACCTTTCTCTACATACAGCAACACCTTTCTCTACTTACAGCAACACCTTTCTCTACATCCTCTACATACAGCAACACCTTTCTCTACATACAGCAACACCTTTCTCTTACATACAGCAACACCTTTCTCTACATACAGCAACACCTTTCTCTACATACAGCAACACCTTTCTCTACATACAGCAACACCTTTCTCTACATCCTCTACATACAGCAACACCTTTCTCTACATACAGCAACACCTTTCTCTACATACAGCAACACCTTTCTCTACATACAGCAACACCTTTCTCTACATACAGCAACACCTTCTCTACATACAGCAACACCTTTCTCTACATACAGCAACACCTTTCTCTACATACAGCAACACCTTCTCTACATACAGCAACACCTTTCTCTACATCCTCTACATACAGCAACACCTTCTCTACATACGCAACACCTTTCTCTACATCCTCTACATACAGCAAGCACCTTTCTCTACATACAGCAACACCTTTCTCTACATCTCTTCATACAGCAACACCTTTCTCTACATACAGCAACACCTTTCTCTACATCCTCTACATACAGCAACACCTTTCTCTACATACAGCAACACCTTTCTCTACATACCAGCAACACCATTTCTACATCTGCAACACCGTTTCTCTACATACAGCAACACCTTTCTCTACATACAGCAAAACCTTTCTCTACATACAGCAACACCTTTCTCTACATACAGCAACCCTTTCTCTACATACAGCAACACCTTTCTCTACATACAGGCAACTACCTTCTCTCTACATCCTCTACATACAGCAACACCTTTCTCTACATACAGCAACACCTTTCTCTACATCCTCTACATACAGCAACACCTTTCTCTACATACAGCAACACCTTCTCTACATACAGCAACACCTTTCTCTACATACAGCAACACCTTTCTCTACATACAGCAACACCTTTCTCTACATCCTCTACATACAGCAACACCTTTCTCTACATACAGCAACACCTTTCTCTACATACAGCAACACCTTTCTCTACATACAGCAACACCTTTCTCTACATACAGCAACACCTTTCTCTACATACAGCAACACCTTTCTCTACATCCTCTACATACAGCAACACCTTTCTCTACATACAGCAACACCTTTCCTCTACATACAGCAACACCTTTCTCTACATACAGCAACACCTTTCTCTACATACAGCAACACCTTTCTCTACATACAGCAACACCTTTCTCTACATCCTCTACATACAGCAACACCTTTCTCTACATACAGCAACACCTTTCTCTACATACAGCAACACCTTTCTCTACATACAGCAACACCTTTCTCTACATACAGCAACACCTTCTCTAACATCCTCTACATACAGCAACACCTTTCTCTACATACAGCAACACCTTTCTCTACATACAGCAAACACCTTCCACATACAGCAACACCTTTCTCTACATACAGCAACTCCTTTCTCTACATCCTCTACATACAGCAACACCTTTCTCTACATACAGCAACACCTTTCTCTACATACAGCAACACTACCTTTCTCTACATACAGCAACACCTTTCTCTACATAACAGCAACACCTTTCTCTACATCCTCTACATACGCAACACCTTTCTCTACATACAGCAACACCTTCTCTACATACAGCAACACCGTTCCTCTACATACAGCAACACCTTTTCTATAACAGCAACACCTTTCTCTAGCATCCTCTACATACAGCAACACCTTTCTCTACATACAGCAACACCTTTCTCTACATACAGCTACAAACACCTTTCTCTACATACAGCAACACCGTTCTCTACATACAGCAACACCTTTCTCTACATACAGCAACACCTTCCTCTACATACAGCAACACCTTCTCTACATACAGCAACACCTTTCTCTACATACAGCAACACCTTTCTCTACATCCTCTACATACAGCAACACCTTTCTCTACATACAGCAACACCTTTCTCTACATACAGCAACACCTTTCTCTACATCCTCTACATACAGCAACTCCTTGCTTACATACAGCAACACCTTTCTCTACATCCTCTACATACAGCAACACCTTTCTCTACATACAGCAACACCTTTCTCTACATCCTCTACATACAGCAACACCTTTCTCTACATACAGCAACACCTTTCTCTACATACAGCAACACCTTTCTCTACATACAGCAACACCTTTCTCTACATACAGCAACACCTTTCTCTACATACAGCAACACCTTTCTCTACATCCTCTACATACAGCAACACCTTTCTCTACATACAGCAACACCTTTCTCTACATACAGCAACACCTTCTCTCTACATACAGCAACACCTTCTCTACATACAGCAACACCTTTCTCTACATACAGCAACACCTTTCTCTACATCCTCTACATACAGCAACTCCTTGCTTTACATACAGCAACACCTTTCTACATCCTCTACATACAGCAACACCTTTCTCTACATACAGCAACAACCTTTCTCTACATCCTCTACATACAGCAACACCTTTCTCTACATACAGCAACACCTTTCTCTGACATACAGCACACCTTTCATCTACATACAGCAACACCTTCCTCTACATACACACTAACCTTTCTCTACATACAGCAACACCTTTCTCTACATCCTCTACATACAGCAACACCTTTCTCTACATACAGCAACACCTTTCTCTACATACAGCACACCTTTCTCTACATACAGCAACACCTTTCTCTACATACAGGCAACACCGTTTCTCTACATACAGCACACCTTCTCTACAATCAGCACGACCGCTCTCTACATCCTCTACACACAGCAACACCTTTCTCTACATACAGCAACACCTTTCTCTACATCCTCTACATACAGCAACACCTTTCTCTACATACAGCAACACCTTTCTCTACATACAGCAACAGCACACACCTTTCTCTACATACAGCAACACCTTTCTCTACATACAGCACCACCTTTCTCTACATACAGCAACACCTTTCTCTACATACAGCAACACCTTTCTCTACTTACAGCAACACCTTTCTCTACTCCTCTACATACAGCAACACCTTTCTCTACATACAGCAACACCTTTCTTACATACAGCAACACATTTCTCTACATACAGCAACACCTTTCTCTACATACAGCAACACCTTTCTCTACATACAGCAACATCTTTCTCTACATCCTCTACATACAGCAACACCTTTCTCTACATACAGCAACACCATTCTCTACATACTCTACATACAGCAACACCTTTCTCTACATACAGCAACACCTTTCTCTACATACAGCAACACCTTTCTCTACATCCTCTACATACAGCAACACCTTTCTCTACATACAGCAAAGCCTTCCTCTAAATACAGCAACACCTTTCTCTACATACAGCAACACCTTTCTCTACATACAGCAACACCTTTCTCTACATACAGCAACACCTTCCTCTACATACAGCAACACCTTCCTCTACATACAGCAACACCTTTCTCTACATACAGCAACACCTTTCTCTACATCCTCTACATACAGCAACACCTTGCTCTATATACAGCAACACCTTTCTTTACATACAGCAACACCTTTCTCTACATCCTCTACATACAGCAACACCTTTCTCTACAACCTCTACATACAGCAACACCTTTCTCTACATACAGCAACACCTTTCTCTACATCCTCTACATACAGCAACACCTTTCTCTACATACAGCAAGCACCTTTCTCTACATACAGCAACACCTTTCTCTACATCCTCTACATACAGCAACACCTTTCTCTACATACAGCAACAACTTTCTCTACATACAGCAACACCTTTCCCTACATACAGCAACACCTTTCTCTACATACAGCAACACCTTTCTCTACATCCTCTACATACAGCAACACCTTCTCTACATACAGCAACACCTTCCTCCTACATATAGCAACACCTTCCTCTAATACAGCAACACCTTTCTCTACATACAGCAACACCTTTTTCTACATACAGCAACACCTTTCTCTACATACAGCAACACCTTTTTCTACATACACCAACACCTTTCTCTACATCCTCTACATACAGCAACACCTTTCCCTACATACAGCAACACCTTTCTCTACATCCTCTACATACAGCAACACCTTTCTCTACTTACAGAACAACCTTTCTCTACATCCTCTACATACAGCAACACCTTTCTCTACATACAGCAACACCTTTCTCTACATACAGCAACACCTTTCTCTACATACAGCAATACCTTTCTCTACATACAGCAACACCTCTCTCTACATCCTCTACATACAGCAACACCTTTCTCTACATACAGCAACACCTTTCTCTACATCCTCTACATACAGCAACACCTTTCTCTACATACAGCAACACCTTTCTCTACATCCTCTACATACAGCACCACCTTTCTCTACATACAGCAACACCTTTCTCTACATACAGCACCACCTTTCTCTACATACAGCAACACCTTTCTCTACATACAGCAACACCTTTCTCTACTTACAGCAACACCTTTCTCTACCTCCCCTACATACAGCAACACCTTGCTCTACATACAGCAACACCTTTCTTTACATACAGCAACACCTTTCTCTACATACAGCAACACCTTTTCCAACATACAGCAACACCTTTCTCTACATACAGCAACACCTTTCTCTACATCCTCTACATACAGCAACACCTTTCTCTACATACAGCAACACCATTCTCTACATACAGCAACACATTTCTCTACATACAGCAACACCTTCCTCTACATACAGCAACACCTTCCTCTACATACAGCAACACCTTTCTCTACATACAGCAACACCTTTCTCTACATACAGCAACACCTTTCTCTACATCCTCTACATACAGCAACACCTTTCTCTACATACAGCAACACCTTTCTCTACATACAGCAACACCTTTCTCTACATCCTCTACATACAGCAACTCCTTGCTTTACATACAGCAACACCTTTCTCTACATCCTCTACATACAGCAACACCTTTCTCTACATACAGCAACACCTTTCTCTACATCCTCTACATACAGCAACACCTTTCTCTACATACAGCAACACCTTTCTCTACATACAGCAACACCTTTCTCTACATACAGCAACACCTTTCTCTACATACAGCAACACCTTTCTCTACATACAGCAACACCTTTCTCTACATCCTCTACATACAGCAACACCTTTCTCTACATACAGCAACACCTTTCTCTACATACAGCAACACCTTCTCTACATCCTCTACATACAGCAACACCTTTCTCTACATACAGCAACACCTTTCTCTACATACAGCAACACCTTTCTCTACATACAGCAACACCTTTCTCTACATACAGCAACACCTTCCTCTACATACAGCAACACCTTTCTCTACATACAGCAACACCTTTCTCTACTTACAGCAACACCTTTCTCTACCTCCTCTACATACAGCAACACCTTGCTCTACATACAGCAACACCTTTCTTTACATACAGCAACACCTTTCTCTACATACAGCAACACCTTTTCCAACATACAGCAACACCTTTCTCTACATACAGCAACACCTTTCCCTACATCCTCTACATACAGTACCTTCTTTCTCTACATACAGCAACACCTATCTCTACATACAGCACCACCTTTCTCTACATACAGCAACACCTTCCTCTACATACAGCAACACCTTTCTCTACATACAGCAACACCTTTCTCTACATACAGCAACACCTTTCTCCACATACAGCAACACCTTTCTCTACATACAGCAACACCTTTCTCTACATCCTCTACATACAGCAACACCTTTCTCTACATACAGCAACACCTTTCTCTACATCCTCTACATACAGCAACACCTTCCTCTACATACAGCAACACCTTTCTCTACATACAGCAACACCTTTCTCTACATACAGCAACACCTTTCTCTACATCCTCTACATACAGCAACACCTTTCTCTACATACAGCAACACCTTTCTCTACATCCTCTACATACAGCAACACCTTTCTCTACATACAGCAACACCTTTCTCTACATCCTCTACATACAGCAACACCTTTCTCTACATACAGCAACACCTTTCTCTACATCCTCTACATACAACAACACCTTTCTCTACATACAGCAACACCTTTCTCTACATACAGCAACACCTTTTTCTACATACAGCAACACCTTTCTCTACATACAGCAACACCTTTCTCTACATACAGCAAAACCTTTCTCTACATACAGCAACACCTTTCTCTACATACAGCAACGCCTTTCTCTACATACAGCAACACCTTTCTCTACATACAGCAACACCTTTCTCTACATCCTCTACATACAGCAACACCTTTCTCTACATACAGCAACACCTTTCTCTACATCCTCTACATACAGCAACACCTTTCTCTACATACAGCAACACCTTTCTCTACATACTCTAGATAGAGCAACACCTTTCTCTACATACAGCAGCACCTTTCTCTACATACAGCAACACCATTCTCTACATCCTCTACATACAGCAACACCTTTCTCTACATACAGCAAAGCCTTCCTCTAAATACAGCAACACCTTTCTCTACATACAGCAACACCTTTCTCTACATACAGCAACACCTTTCTCTACATACAGCAACACCTTCATCTACATCCTCTACATACAGCAACACCTTCCTCCACATATAGCAACACCTTCCTCTAAATACAGCAACACCTTTCTCTACATACAGCAACACCTTTTTCTACATACAGCAACACCTTTCTCTACATACAGCAACACCTTTTTCTACATACAGCAACACCTTTCTCTACATCCTCTACATACAGCAACACCTTTCCCTACATACAGCAACACCTTTCTCTACATCCTCTACATACAGCAACACCTTTCTCTACTTACAGAACAACCTTTCTCTACATCCTCTACATACAGCAACACCTTTCTCTACATACAGCAACACCTTTCTCTACATACAGCAACACCTTTCTCTACATACAGCAATACCTTTCTCTACATACAGCAACACCTCTCTCTACATCCTCTACATACAGCAACACCTTTCTCTACATACAGCAACACCTTTCTCTACATCCTCTACATACAGCAACACCTTTCTCTACATACAGCAACACCTTTCTCTACATCCTCTACATACAGCACCACCTTTCTCTACATACAGCAACACCTTTCTCTACATACAGCACCACCTTTCTCTACATACAGCAACACCTTTCTCTACATACAGCAACACCTTTCTCTACTTACAGCAACACCTTTCTCTACATACAGCAACACCTTGCTCTACATACAGCAACACCTTTCTTTACATACAGCAACACCTTTCTCTACATACAGCAACACCTTTTCCAACATACAGCAACACCTTTCTCTACATACAGCAACACCTTTCTCTACATCCTCTACATACAGCAACACCTTTCTCTACATACAGCAACACCATTCTCTACATACAGCAACACATTTCTCTACATACAGCAACACCTTCCTCTACATACAGCAACACCTTCCTCTACATACAGCAACACCTTTCTCTACATACAGCAACACCTTTCTCTACATACAGCAACACCTTTCTCTACATCCTCTACATACAGCAACACCTTTCTCTACATACAGCAACACCTTTCTCTACATACAGCAACACCTTTCTCTACATCCTCTACATACAGCAACTCCTTGCTTTACATACAGCAACACCTTTCTCTACATCCTCTACATACAGCAACACCTTTCTCTACATACAGCAACACCTTTCTCTACATCCTCTACATACAGCAACACCTTTCTCTACATACAGCAACACCTTTCTCTACATACAGCAACACCTTTCTCTACATACAGCAACACCTTCCTCTACATACAGCAACACCTTTCTCTACATACAGCAACACCTTTCTCTACATCCTCTACATACAGCAACACCTTTCTCTACATACAGCAACACCTTTCTCTACATACAGCAACACCTTCCTCTACATCCTCTACATACAGCAACACCTTTCTCTACATACAGCAACACCTTTCTCTACATACAGCAACACCTTTCTCTACATACAGCAACACCTTTCTCTACATACAGCAGCACCTTTCTCTACATACAGCACCACCTTTCTCTACATACAGCAACACCTTCCTCTACATACAGCAACACCTTTCTCTACATACAGCAACACCTTTCTCTACTTACAGCAACACCTTTCTCTACCTCCTCTACATACAGCAACACCTTGCTCTACATACAGCAACACCTTTCTTTACATACAGCAACACCTTTCTCTACATACAGCAACACCTTTTCCAACATACAGCAACACCTTTCTCTACATACAGCAACACCTTTCTCTACATCCTCTACATACAGCAACACCTTTCTCTACATACAGCAACACCATTCTCTACATACAGCAACACATTTCTCTACATACAGCAACACCTTCCTCTACATACAGCAACACCTTCCTCTACATACAGCAACACCTTTCTCTACATACAGCAACACCTTTCTCTACATACAGCAACACCTTTCTCTACATCCTCTACATACAGCAACACCTTTCTCTTCATACAGCAACACCTTTCTCAACATACAGCAACACCTTTCTCTACATCCTCTACTTACAGCAACTCCTTGCTTTACATACAGCAACACCTTTCTCTACATCCTCTACATACAGCAACACCTTTCTCTACATCCTCTACATACAGCAACACCTTTCTCTACATACAGCAACACCTTTCTCTACATACAGCAACACCTTTCTCTACATACAGCAACACCTTCCTCTACATACAGCAACACCTTTCTCTACATACAGCAACACCTTTCTCTACATCCTCTACATACAGCAACACCTTTCTCTACATACAGCAACACCTTTCTCTACATACAGCAACACCTTCCTCTACATCCTCTACATACAGCAACACCTTTCTCTACATACAGCAACACCTTTCTCTACATACAGCAACACCTTTCTCTACATACAGCAACACCTTTCTCTACATACAGCAACACCTTTCTCTACATCCTCTACATACAGCAACACCTTTCTCTACATACAGCAACACCTTTCTCTACATCCTCTACATACAGCAACACCTTCCTCTACATACAGCAACACCTTTCTCTACATACAGCAACACCTTTCTCTACATACAGCAACACCTTTCTCTACATACAGCAACACCTTTCTCTACATACAGCAACACCTTTCTCTACATCCTCTACATACAGCAACTCCTTGCTTTACATACAGCAACACCTTTCTCTACATCCTCTACATACAGCAACACCTTTCTCTACATACAGCAACACCTTTCTCTACATCCTCTTCATACAGCAACACCTTTCTCTACATACAGCAACACCTTTCTCTACATCCTCTACATACAGCAACACCTTTCTCTACATACAGCAACACCTTTCTCTACATAAAGCAACACCTTTCTCTACATACAGCAACACCTTTCTCTACATACAGCAACACCTTTCTCTACATACAGCAAAACCTTTCTCTACATACAGCAACACCTTTCTCTACATACAGCAACGCCTTTCTCTACATACAGCAACACCTTTCTCTACATACAGCAACACCTTTCTCTACATCCTCTACATACAGCAACACCTTTCTCTACATACAGCAACACCTTTCTCTACATACAGGAACACCTTTCTCTACATCCTCTACATACAGCAACACCTTTCTCTACATACAGCTACACCTTTCTCTACATACAGCAACACCTTTCTCTACATAAAGCAACACCTTTCTCTACATACAGCAGCACCTTTCTCTACATACAGCAACACCTTTCTCTATATACAGCAACACCTTTCTCTACATCCTCTACATACAGCAACACCCTTCTCTACATACAGCAACACCTTTCTCTACATACAGCAACACCTTGCTCTACATACAGCAACACCTTTCTCTACATAGAGCAACACCTTTCTCTACATCCTCTACATACAGCAACACCCTTCTCTACAACCTCTACATACAGCAACACCTTTCTCTACATACAGCAACACCTTTCTCTACATCCTCTACATACAGCAACACCTTTCTCTACATACAGCAACACCTTTCTCTACATACAGCAACACCTTTCTCTACATCCTCTACATACAGCAACACCTTTCTCTACATACAGCAACAACTTCCTCTACATACAGCAACATGTTTCTCTACATACAGCAACACCTTTGTCTATATACAGCAACACCTTTCTCTACCTCCTCTACATACAGCAACACTTTGCTCTACATACAGCAACACCTTTCTCTACATACAGCAAAACCTTTCTCTACATACAGCAACACCTTTCTCTACATACAGCAAAGCCTTCCTCTACATACCTTTCTCTACATACAGCAACACCTTTGTCTACATCCTCTACATACAGCAACACCTTTCTCTACATACAGCAACACCTTTCCCTACATCCTCTACATACAGCACCTTCTTTCTCTACATACAGCAACTCCTATCTCTACATACAGCACCACCTTTCTCTACATACAGCAACACCTTCCTCTACATACAGCAACACCTTTCTCTACATACAGCAACACCTTTGTCTACATACAGCAACACCTTTCTCTACATCCTCTACATACAGCAACACCTTTCTCTACATACAGCAACACCTTTCTCTACATCCTCTACATACAGCAACACCTTCCTCTACATACAGCAACACCTTTCTCTACATACAGCAACACCTTTCTCTACATACAGCAACACCTTTCTCTACATCCTCTACATACAGCAACCCCTTTCTCTACATACAGCAACACCTTTCTCTACATACAGCAACACCTTTCTCTACATCCTCTACATACAGCAACTCCTTGCTTTACATACAGCAACACCTTTCTCTACATACTCTACATACAGCAACACCTTTCTCTACATACAGCAACACCTTTCTCTACATCCTCTACATACAGCAACACCTTTCTCTACATACAGCAACACCTTTCTCTACATCCTCTACATACAGCAACACCTTTCTCTACATACAGCAACACCTTTCTCTACATCCTCTACATACAACAACACCTTTCTCTACATACAGCAACACCTTTCTCTACATACAGCAACACCTTTCTCTACATACAGCAACACCTTTCTCTACATACAGCAACACCTTTCTCTACATACAGCAAAACCTTTCTCTACATACAGCAACACCTTTCTCTACATACAGCAACGCCTTTCTCTACATACAGCAACACCTTTCTCTACATACAGCAACACCTTTCTCTACATCCTCTACGTACAGCAACACCTTTCTCTACATACAGCAACACCTTTCTCTACATCCTCTACATACAGCAACACCTTTCTCTACATACAGCAGCACCTTTCTCTACATACAGCAACACCTTTTTCTACATACAGCAACACCTTTCTCTACATCCTCTACATAGAGCAACACCTTTCTCTACATACAGCAGCACCTTTCTCTACATACAGCAACACCATTCTCTACATCCTCTACATACAGCAACACCTTTCTCTACATACAGCAAAGCCTTCCTCTACATACAGCAACACCTTTCTCTACATACAGCAACACCTTTCTCTACATACAGCAACACCTTTCTCTACATACAGCAACACCTTCCTCTACATCCTCTACATACAGCAACACCTTCCTCCACATATAGCAACACCTTCCTCTAAATACAGCAACACTGTGCTCGCCGACCTATGTTTGGGACTTCGTAACTAGCCTCTCTCTTTCTCTCTCTGGCGATAAGTAATGACGCAGGACAAAGTCAGTAACATGGGTCTTCAGTTTATTTTCCTTCAGTCATCAATTCTCATGTGCGTTATGACCTCCGTGGGTAATACAATGATGATGCCCTGGTAATGCCCTGGTAATGCCCTGGTAAAAACTGAACAACAGGACTTAGTACCAAACAAAACTGGCGATATTTATGCGCAAAGCAAAACAGCTTACAAACAGATAGATATAAAACTATAATTAAATTCAATTACTTATTACAAAATTTACAGACATACAGAGTACTAAATAAAAGAACTAAGGCGAACATCGGACAAATTGAAACCGACCAATAAGGAAACCAAAAACACGGAGCCTCGATTTCTTGTCAAGAGAAATCAGTTATTAACAAAAATATTTTGAGCCAGACGGTGCTTCAACATGACTGATTCCTACTGCCTATTCAACAAGTAATAAACAAAGTCCAGAGGTTTATAGCAAAGGAACGAAAATCATAAATGACGAACTTGAATCAAAGAAAGACAAGAGAAATACATCATTCAAGCAAACTAATCCATAAAAGGAAACCTGCAAAATCTGCTCAAAAAGAATACAACAAATACCAATCTAACCTGTTATCGCCGATGTCCCAAAATAAAGATAGACTCCAGTCCGTTACATTTCAGAAGTCTATAGGTCTCTGAACAATCGCCTCTATTTCAGAGAATAAGCTTACTGAGTGGCTTTTGTCGCAACAATAAACAAAGTTATTCCTTCAAAAAGGTGCTCCTAATTCAAACAGATTTCCTGTTCACAAAAACTATCTCGAAATCAGGATATAACTTGCTCAATACAAAAGGCAAGGGAAAACAAATCACAAACATACAAAAGGAAATGATTATGAAAACTAATGCAAAGGGTTACATTCACACCTGATAACAGTACTCAGGTAACTTCTCTTTCCCGTGCACTTGAACACTAATAAGTTCATTAGTAAATGAAACTGAAGACATCTTGAGGGGAAGGAGAAGAGGAGGGAGAGAAGGAGGGAGAGAAAACCAAGTGCAAAAGAACAGAATAATGGTTGCGCGCTCACCAAAATTCCAAACACCGGCAAGAATAAAGAAAGACGAGAAGGAAAAGACAAGCAATGAACAAAGGGGGGTGAACACAGACTAAGAAAAAGGCAATAAATGATAGGCACATCTCCAAAAAAGGAAGGAAGAATAAGCAAACACATAAAACGAAGAAAAAATTAATCTTGCCCTAACGAGGGCAAGAACACTCCCGGCCCAAACTGCACTGCAGTTTCCAACTCTAAAGGAGTGCTGCAACCTTAAACCTCAATCAGCAATGTAAGCCAATGCGAAGTATACATGTCCACGTTATCGCACAGCAAACGTTTCTTAAGAGCATACACCTTCTCCTAAGAACAAAAGTTACCATTCCTATTACTTCAAAGGTCGCTTGATCATCACACACATCTCAAAAACACACCATAGTCCATCTAATGTTTCTCGTGAGGGGGGAGGTGGGGGTGGAGAGAAACCTACATGTCCGTGGTGTCTGAAAACATCTTCTAATAAACCTTCAGAATTATTCACTATCATATTATCCGTTCATCCATATCTGTATAGGTCAGTCTGAACTTAAAGTCTGTTCTGGAAGGAAGCTGGTCTAGCCCTTTTCGCTGAAGTCGAGTGGCACCAGCTTATGGACAGGTCGGTCCACGAAGGTCGTCTGCACCACCAGCTTTCCCTTGTCTGTCTTCCGTGCGGTGGCCAGCTTCAACTGCACAGACCTCACTAGGCCATCAGCGCTCGGGTAGGTCTTCTCCACTCGAGCCATCTTCCAGGTACCCCTTGACGCTCCATCTTCTGACAACAAACCTAACATGTTTGGCTTGACAGCGTCCTTCTGCAGGTACCATTTCCTGCGTGGCTGCAGCGTGGGCAGGTACTCCTTCTTCCACCTGCTCCAAAACTGATCAACCAGGTACTGAACTCGCCTCCACCGTTTCCTGGAGTAGAGGTCCTCCTTCTGAAAACTTCCCGGTGGAGGAAAGATCGGCTCGGGCTTCAGCGTAAGGAGATGGTTGGGCGTCAAGGATTCGCACGCGGTCGGGTCTTCCAGTTGGCTCACACAAAGCGGCCTGTTGTTGACGATTCCTGCAACCTCGTAGAACAACGTCGAGAGCGTGTCTGACGTGAGTCGACCACCATACTCCAGAAGCAGCCCAGAGAGGATCTGACGCACAGTACCAATCAGGCGTTCCCATACGCCGCCAAAGTGACTGGCAGAAGGAGGGTTGAACAAGAAGTTGCAGTTGAGTTCGACCATTTGCTCTACGATCTTGCTCTCATTCATCTCCCGCCGAGCTCTGTTCAATTCCCCGGCTGCCCCGACAAAGTTTGTGCCTCGGTCGCAACGTATCAGCCTGACGTTGCCACGAATAGCGATGAATCTTCTGAGACCACAGATGAAGGCATCAGTGGTCATATCCTCCAATACCTCGAGATGAACTGCGCGTGAGGCCAGACAAGTGAATATCAGTCCGTAGCGTTTCACCTCTGACCTTCTATTCTTGACGAGAAACGGCCCAAAGCAGTCAAGGCCAGTATTTGTGAAAGGGGGGCACATTTCGATTCTATCCGGAGGAAGGTCAGCCATCTTCTTCTCTGCAGGTCTACCTCGCAATCTGACACAGTGCACGCATGCATGGATCACCGCTGACACCACTTTTCTGGCACCGCAAATCCACAAGCCATTTGATTGTAGAGCGCCCGTCATCGTGGTGCGGCCCTGATGACCCACCCTTTTGTGGTGATGTCTTGTCAACAGCACTGCTAAATGGCTAGTTCGAGGTACTATCAGAGGGTTCTTCACTCGGCGTTCTTGGGCCAAGTGTGACAGGCGACCTCCAACCCTCAGCATACCCTCCTCATCCGTGAAGGGATCGAGTTGTCTTAAGTCGGGATGTGTCGAACGAGACTGAGGTGGGTAGTGAGCAAGCTGCAGACTTCTGACTACACTCCTGAAGGCCGACTCTCTATCTTCGAGTGAAGTGTTGATAAAGGCTGGTGACGGAGATTTCGTCTTCCTGACGTAGCGCAGCCAAGTCATAATACGCGCCACGACACGCAACAGACTTTCCAGCGTGGAGAACCTTTTGGTCAGCTTCTCGATTTCATCTCGGTCTGCTGATGATGCTGCGTGCACCTTAAATGCCTTCGCTTCCTTGTCATCGTCTACAATGGAGACCTCTGGTGGGTTGTGTACCCCGTGATGGGGAATGTACCAGACAGTGCCAGCTGCGAGTTCCTCGTCATCAACTCTCTCTGCATCACATCGTTCCAACATCTGTTGTACGAAATCTCTGTAGAGGCGAAAGTGTTCTGGGTTCGTCAAGAACTTCTGTCTAAGACTAGTCAGCCTTCTCAGAGCCATGTGTCGATTGTCAGGCAGACAGGGTTCTCCATCCCTGAACGGTAATGGCATCTGATAGTGTCCTTCCTCATTCAGAGTGATACCCTCGGAGAGAATCTGAATGAATTTGAGATCCTCCTGTGAGGTTGGGTTTTCTTTGGCATCATGACACGCAAAATCGCGCTCCATCGATGCTATCAATTGTTCGTTCGTGCAGTCCTTAGTTCTGAGACAAAGTGCTCCATTTTTGGTAGGCAGCGTCCCAGCCTCAATGTTCACTGTAGGGCTGGCTGCAGTCTCGTTTTCCTCTCTCGTAGTCCTTGTCCCCTTTGTTTCCCCGACAACACCCCAGCCCAGCTTGGTTCTTTGAGCAAACGGTTGACCAGGTTCGCCACTCTCGACCTCCAGGGGGCGCAAGGCTTCAGACACGTTGACGCCCAATAGAAGACCAATGGGAGCGTCGTACAGATCATGAAAGCGTGAGCTCAGATGTCGGAGGTGGGGGATCGAGTGGACAGTCTGACGAGTGGAGATTTGCCCTTTGTCGACACAAAGTTCTTTCTGAGAATAGACCATGGAAACCTCAATGATCTCGTTCGAGTCGTAGGCTCGTACACAGAGGTCGGTGCAAGATTTGCATTTGATGACTTCTCTATCTGAAGTCAGGGTTCTCAACGTCAAGATAGAACTCTGAGTCTTCAGGTTGAGCTTCTTCATCACGGGCTCGATAAGGAAGGAAGTGTCACTCATAGTGTCCAGCATGGCATAGACCAGTATCTCGTTATCAGGCTCCGCTTTGGCAGACACGTATACAGGCATGTACAGGGAGCATAAACGAGCCTCGACGTGCTGCTCAATCATGTGGTTTGAATTCACAGCACTCAAAGGAGGATTGTTCCCCTCTTGGCTTCCTTGGAGCGTTTTGGCTGCTGTCGCATGTGAGTCTCCATTTTGTATCTGATTAGACTGTAGACTGGGTGTGTAATTGGGGTCGTGCATTATGGTTACGTGTTTTGAGTTGCACGTCCCACATGAAACCTTGGCGAAACACCCTCTGGCAGCGTGGAAGCCCTTCAAACACTTGAAGCATAGCCGTTTCTTCCTGGCGAACTCCTTTCTTTCTTCAAAAGGCTTCTTGGCAAGCTTGTCGCAGTCGGGCGTAAAATGATCGTTTTCACAGAACAAGCATTTGCCTCTTTGACCAAAGCCCTTCCTTTCAAGCTGACTTCCTGAGGGGTAGTTCGTCGTCCGACTCGACTCAGTCTGCCTATCGCCCACCTCGGACGTAACGAAAGTTTGGCCACCCTTGTCCCTGTTGCGACTCTCGCCAGACGTAAGTTTTTTCACCTTAGACAAGAGGTCTGCTTCTTTCAAGGCATCACTCTGCCTTTCCAGGTACTTGACAAAGTCGGCCAAGGGTGGGTAAGCTCCATGCTGTGACTTATGATCAGCTACCTGGCGTCCCCATGATATGCCGAGTACGTCAGGCAACTTGCGGGCCAGACTTCGGATCTGAGCAGGGTCCTCGAGAATGCCCAGTCCTGTTACCCTTTTTGACATTGTGTGACACTGCCTGACGTAGTCAGCGAAATCTCTCAAGGAGGTGACGTCCTTATTTTTCACGTCCGGCCAGGCTGCCAATTTGTCCTTCACGGCCTCAGCGATGGCATAGTCCTCACCAAAGCGCCTCTTCAGGATCTCCAGCGCGCTGTTATATGAATCTTCACCAAGCTCATAATACAGATCGCCAACGGCCGCCCTGGCTGGACCATCAATGAAATCACGCAGTATCAACATCTTGTCCTTTGCGCTCACTGCTTCATTTTCCACCAGATGAGAGAAAGCCGCAGACCAGGCAGGGTATTGCAGAGGATCACCCTTGAATACCGTGGGCTTGGGCACTGGGAGCCGGCTGATTGTCAGAGCGTTGGCTATAGATTTCGCCAGATTGTCATCGCGTGGCGCGCTGGAAAAGGCGTTGCTGTCGTGTTGTCCGTAGTAAGAGGGTACTTGTTGTTGGGTACGTTCATACGTTCGTGCCGGGGGTATGAATGGAGTAGCCTCGGCGTTCAGCGTTTTTCCCTGCGTCGCGTGTGATTCCTGGTGCGTACGAGGGAGGTAGAGCGTGTTACGCGGCAGTTGTGCCGTGCCATAATCACGCGTACTGAAGTCGTGGCCATGACATCCTTCGGTCTGCAGCGTATTGGTTTCAACCCATCGATGGCGCCTTTCTTGCTTGTCAACACAGTCTCTCCGAGGGTCCTGCGCTTCCCAAGGACGATTTAAATTACCCCATGGAGTTGAGAATGTCTCCAAATGTTCGGTTCTGGTTCCCGTTCTTGATTTCGGTACATGCCTCTCAACACTGATGGCAGCGTCGGCGTGGGTAGACATGAAACTGGCGTGGTGACCCATCTCTATCTTGTTGATCCGTAGCGCTTGTCGCTCGGCGTGGTTAGTACCTTCATCATACCCAAGAGTGGGTCCTGAAAATTCTGCTAAGACACCTGTATGATCGTCAGGGCGTCTCATGTAAAGGTAATCAACAGGGTCCACCTTAGGTAAAGAGCCGATGGTCAAGTCTAAATCTTGGCTCCGTGAGCCTTCGTCAAGTGCCATCATGGCGGCATTCGCTGCGTCTAATTCTGTTTGTAGCTTGACTTCTTCTTCTTCGACCTTAAACTGCGCTATTAGCCGCTCGAGCTCTTGTCGTTTCCTGGTCTCCTCAAGCTCAAGCAGAGCCTCTTGCTGCTCGTGAGCCAGTTTACGCTGTGTCTCCTCCATTTCTTCCTTCAGCTTTCTTTGTTTTTCCTCTTGTTTACGCTGTTTTTTATCCAGCTCCATTTGGTTTTGAAGTGCATTTTGTTGTCGTTGCATCTCCGCTACTCTTGCAATGGCTTTACGTTTGACTTCAAGAGCGGCCGCCTGAGACTGCATTATTCTTCGTTGAGAAGAGGAGGAATGAGACTGTTTGGAGCTTGTGGTGACCTTTAGTCCAGAACCAGTGCGTGATCGTGGTATCGAATGACCAGCGGCAAGTGATGCTTCCCACTTCTTGTCTGAGCCATTTACATCATCTGTGACAGAAGAGTAGTCATGTCGTTGGACCTGTCCGACGTCATTCAGCAGACGTTTTTGATTAGTGGGTTGTTTGTCTATCTCTGCAAGGGTCTCGTTCGCTCTTCCCTGTTGAGCCAAGAGGCGTTCCGATGGATGAGACAACGTTATAACCGGCAGTCGCCTCACAAGGGCGTCGTAGTCGTTTAACAGTGTAGAACATGACGACTCGTAAGGCTGAGCTTGTTTCACGTATCTCAGAGCGTTCAATCTTACGTGAAGGGTACGACACAGTTCTGCCAGTACGTCATGCATTGTGGTTGCTCTTGCTCGTGTGATCACATTGGTTTCCAGCTCTTGCTCGATCTGTTGCATCGTTTCCCACAGGCTATCAAACGCTGCTTGGAGGCCCCTAATCCGACCAGGCCCCAGCTCCTTGGCAATGTCGGAGTCTCGACAGGAGTCACGCTGTGGTCTGAGATCACTTAGTTCCCTTAGTTGGGTGGGCTGAGATTGCCACGCTCTTGTCGTGTTATCAAGGGGGTTGTAACTCACATCGTTGGAGTCAAAAAAGCTTTCACTTTGTGACGTAGCTCCATCCCTTCGTTGGTCGAGGTCTTCGGACTGCTGGAATTCTTTTAATGAAGATGGGTTTGTGTCTTCTGGGAAAACGATGGGCAGTTCGTCGGCGGTGCCCGTCTCAATTTTGCCATTCGGTGGTTCTAATATCGATAGGGTTAACTCTTTGTTTTCCATATTGAGTGTATTGAATTGCGGTGATCGAGAGTCGCTCACTTCTTGCCGCTGTATTGTGTTTCTTGTTTCTTGTCTATTGTCAATAGAGGAGGCTGGGAGATAACTTGGCGTTTTTCGTAGTAAGTCACCTCCAAGCGAATAGTTTTTACTGTGCTCGCCGACCTATGTTTGGGACTTCGTAACTAGCCTCTCTCTTTCTCTCTCTGGCGATAAGTAATGACGCAGGACAAAGTCAGTAACATGGGTCTTCAGTTTATTTTCCTTCAGTCATCAATTCTCATGTGCGTTATGACCTCCGTGGGTAATACAATGATGATGCCCTGGTAATGCCCTGGTAATGCCCTGGTAAAAACTGAACAACAGGACTTAGTACCAAACAAAACTGGCGATATTTATGCGCAAAGCAAAACAGCTTACAAACAGATAGATATAAAACTATAATTAAATTCAATTACTTATTACAAAATTTACAGACATACAGAGTACTAAATAAAAGAACTAAGGCGAACATCGGACAAATTGAAACCGACCAATAAGGAAACCAAAAACACGGAGCCTCGATTTCTTGTCAAGAGAAATCAGTTATTAACAAAAATATTTTGAGCCAGACGGTGCTTCAACATGACTGATTCCTACTGCCTATTCAACAAGTAATAAACAAAGTCCAGAGGTTTATAGCAAAGGAACGAAAATCATAAATGACGAACTTGAATCAAAGAAAGACAAGAGAAATACATCATTCAAGCAAACTAATCCATAAAAGGAAACCTGCAAAATCTGCTCAAAAAGAATACAACAAATACCAATCTAACCTGTTATCGCCGATGTCCCAAAATAAAGATAGACTCCAGTCCGTTACATTTCAGAAGTCTATAGGTCTCTGAACAATCGCCTCTATTTCAGAGAATAAGCTTACTGAGTGGCTTTTGTCGCAACAATAAACAAAGTTATTCCTTCAAAAAGGTGCTCCTAATTCAAACAGATTTCCTGTTCACAAAAACTATCTCGAAATCAGGATATAACTTGCTCAATACAAAAGGCAAGGGAAAACAAATCACAAACATACAAAAGGAAATGATTATGAAAACTAATGCAAAGGGTTACATTCACACCTGATAACAGTACTCAGGTAACTTCTCTTTCCCGTGCACTTGAACACTAATAAGTTCATTAGTAAATGAAACTGAAGACATCTTGAGGGGAAGGAGAAGAGGAGGGAGAGAAGGAGGGAGAGAAAACCAAGTGCAAAAGAACAGAATAATGGTTGCGCGCTCACCAAAATTCCAAACACCGGCAAGAATAAAGAAAGACGAGAAGGAAAAGACAAGCAATGAACAAAGGGGGGTGAACACAGACTAAGAAAAAGGCAATAAATGATAGGCACATCTCCAAAAAAGGAAGGAAGAATAAGCAAACACATAAAACGAAGAAAAAATTAATCTTGCCCTAACGAGGGCAAGAACAAACACCTTTCTCTACATACAGCAACACCTTTTTCTACATACAGCAACACCTTTCTCTACATACAGCAACACCTTTTTCTACATACAGCAACACCTTTCTCTACATCCTCTACATACAGCAACACCTTTCCCTACATACAGCAACACCTTTCTCTACATCCTCTACATACAGCAACACCTTTCTCTACTTACAGAACAACCTTTCTCTACATCCTCTACATACAGCAACACCTTTCTCTACATACAGCAACACCTTTCTCTACATACAGCAACACCTTTCTCTACATACAGCAATACCTTTCTCTACATACAGCAACACCTCTCTCTACATCCTCTACACACAGCAACACCTTTCTCTACATACAGCAACACCTTTCTCTACATCCTCTACATACAGCAACACCTTTCTCTACATACAGCAACACCTTTCTCTACATCCTCTACATACAGCACCACCTTTCTCTACATACAGCAACACCTTTCTCTACATACAGCACCACCTTTCTCTACATACAGCAACACCTTTCTCTACATACAGCAACACCTTTCTCTACTTACAGCAACACCTTTCTCTACCTCCTCTACATACAGCAACACCTTGCTCTACATACAGCAACACCTTTCTTTACATACAGCAACACCTTTCTCTACATAAGCAACACCTTTCCAACATACAGCAACACCTTTCTCTACATACAGCAACATCTTTCTCTACATCCTCTACATACAGCAACACCTTTCTCTACATACAGCAACGCCTTTCTCTACATACAGCAACACATTTCTCTACATACAGCAACACCTTCCTCTACATACAGCAACACCTTCCTCTACATACAGCAACACCTTTCTCTACATACAGCAACACCTTTCTCTACATACAGCAACACCTTTCTCTACATCCTCTACATACAGCAACACCTTTCTCTACATACAGCAACACCTTTCTCTACATACAGCAACACCTTTCTCTACATCCTCTACATACAGCAACTCCTTGCTTTACATACAGCAACACCTTTTTCTACATCCTCTACATACAGCAACACCTTTCTCTACATACAGCAACACCTTTCTCTACATCCTCTACATACAGCAACACCTTTCTCTACATACAGCAACACCTTTCTCTACATACAGCAACACCTTTCTCTACATACAGCAACACCTTCCTCTACATACAGCAACACCTTTCTCTACATACAGCAACACCTTTCTCTACATCCTCTACATACAGCAACACCTTTCTCTACATACAGCAACACCTTTCTCTACATACAGCAACACCTTTCTCTACATACAGCAACACCTTTCTCTACATACAGCAACACCTTTCTCTACATACAGCAATACCTTTCTCTACATACAGCAACACCTCTCTCTACATCCTCTACACACAGCAACACCTTTCTCTACATACAGCAACACCTTTCTCTACATCCTCTACATACAGCAACACCTTTCTCTACATACAGCAACACCTTTCTCTACATCCTCTACATACAGCACCACCTTTCTCTACATACAGCAACACCTTTCTCTACATACAGCACCACCTTTCTCTACATACAGCAACACCTTTCTCTACATACAGCAACACCTTTCTCTACTTACAGCAACACCTTTCTCTACCTCCTCTACATACAGCAACACCTTGCTCTACATACAGCAACACCTTTCTTTACATACAGCAACACCTTTCTCTACATACAGCAACACCTTTTCCAACATACAGCAACACCTTTCTCTACATACAGCAACATCTTTCTCTACATCCTCTACATACAGCAACACCTTTCTCTACATACAGCAACACCATTCTCTACATACAGCAACACATTTCTCTACATACAGCAACACCTTCCTCTACATACAGCAACACCTTCCTCTACATACAGCAACACCTTTCTCTACATACAGCAACACCTTTCTCTACATACAGCAACACCTTTCTCTACATCCTCTACATACAGCAACACCTTGCTCTATATACAGCAACACCTTTCTTTACATACAGCAACACCTTTCTCTACATCCTCTACATACAGCAACACCTTTCTCTACA
The DNA here is from genome assembly GCA_036898135.1 of Oncomelania hupensis. Classification (NCBI taxonomy): domain Eukaryota; kingdom Metazoa; phylum Mollusca; class Gastropoda; order Littorinimorpha; family Pomatiopsidae; genus Oncomelania; species Oncomelania hupensis. The sequence goes on along the minus strand of CM072519.1, from coordinate 1,622,837 downwards.
ACCTCTACATACAGCAACACCTTTCTCTACATACAGCAACACCTTTCTCTACATCCTCTACATACAGCAACACCTTTCTCTACATACAGCAACACCTTTCTCTACATACAGCAACACCTTTCTCTACATCCTCTACATACAGCAACACCTTTCTCTACATACAGCAACAACTTTCTCTACATACAGCAACACCTTTCCCTACATACAGCAACACCTTTCTCTACATACAGCAACACCTTTCTCTACATCCTCTACATACAGCAACACCTTTCTCTACATACAGCAACACCTTTCTCTATATACAGCAACACCTTTCTCTACATACAGCAATACCTTTCTCTACATACAGCAACACCTCTCTCTACATCCTCTACACACAGCAACACCTTTCTCTACATACAGCAACACCTTTCTCTACATCCTCTACATACAGCAACACCTTCCTCTACATACAGCAACACCTTTCTCTACATACAGCAACACCTTTCTCTACATACAGCAACACCTTTCTCTACATCCTCTACATACAGCAACACCTTTCTCTACATACAGCAACACCTTTCTCTACATCCTCTACATACAGCAACACCTTTCTCTTCATACAGCAACACCTTTCTCTACATCCTCTACATACAGCAACACCTTTCTCTACATACAGCAACACCTTTCTCTACATCCTCTACATACAACAACACCTTTCTCTACATACAGCAACACCTTTCTCTACATACAGCAACACCTTTTTCTACATACAGCAACACCTTTCTCTACATACAGCAACACCTTTCTCTACATACAGCAAAACCTTTCTCTACATACAGCAACACCTTTCTCTACATACAGCAACGCCTTTCTCTACATACAGCAACACCTTTCTCTACATACAGCAACACCTTTCTCTACATCCTCTACATACAGCAACACCTTTCTCTACATCCTCTACATACAGCAGCACCTTTCTCTACATACAGCAACACCTTTTTCTACATACAGCAACACCTTTCTCTACATCCTCTACATAGAGCAACACCTTTCTCTACATACAGCAGCACCTTTCTCTACATACAGCAACACCATTCTCTACATCCTCTACATACAGCAACACCTTTCTCTACATACAGCAAAGCCTTCCTCTAAATACAGCAACACCTTTCTCTACATACAGCAACACCTTTCTCTACATACAGCAACACCTTTCTCTACATACAGCAACACCTTTCTCTACATCCTCTACATACAGCAACACCTTCCTCCACATATAGCAACACCTTCCTCTAAATACAGCAACACCTTTCTCTACATACAGCAACACCTTTTTCTACATACAGCAACACCTTTCTCTACATACAGCAACACCTTTTTCTACATACAGCAACACCTTTCTCTACATCCTCTACATACAGCAACACCTTTCCCTACATACAGCAACACCTTTCTCTACATCCTCTACATACAGCAACACCTTTCTCTACTTACAGAACAACCTTTCTCTACATCCTCTACATACAGCAACACCTTTCTCTACATACAGCAATACCTTTCTCTACATACAGCAACACCTCTCTCTACATCCTCTACATACAGCAACACCTATCTCTACATACAGCAACACCTTTCTCTACATCCTCTACATACAGCAACACCTTTCTCTACATACAGCAACACCTTTCTCTACATCCTCTACATACAGCACCACCTTTCTCTACATACAGCAACACCTTTCTCTACATACAGCACCACCTTTCTCTACATACAGCAACACCTTTCTCTACATACAGCAACACCTTTCTCTACTTACAGCAACACCTTTCTCTACCTCCCCTACATACAGCAACACCTTGCTCTACATACAGCAACACCTTTCTTTACATACAGCAACACCTTTCTCTACATACAGCAACACCTTTTCCAACATACAGCAACACCTTTCTCTACATACAGCAACACCTTTCTCTACATCCTCTACATACAGCAACACCTTTCTCTACATACAGCAACACCATTCTCTACATACAGCAACACATTTCTCTACATACAGCAACACCTTCCTCTACATACAGCAACACCTTCCTCTACATACAGCAACACCTTTCTCTACATACAGCAACACCTTTCTCTACATCCTCTACATACAGCAACACCTTTCTCTACATACAGCAACACCTTTCTCTACATACAGCAACACCTTTCTCTACATCCTCTACATACAGCAACTCCTTGCTTTACATACAGCAACACCTTTCTCTACATCCTCTACATACAGCAACACCTTTCTCTACATACAGCAACACCTTTCTCTACATCCTCTACATACAGCAACACCTTTCTCTACATACAGCAACACCTTTCTCTACATACAGCAACACCTTTCTCTACATACAGCAACACCTTCCTCTACATACAGCAACACCTTTTCTCTACATACAGCAACACCTTTCTCTACATCCTCTACATACAGCAACACCTTTCTCTACATACAGCAACACCTTTCTCTACATACAGCAACACCTTCCTCTACATCCTCTACATACAGCAACACCTTTCTCTACATACAGCAACACCTTTCTCTACATACAGCAACACCTTTCTCTACATACAGCAACACCTTTCTCTACATACAGCAGCACCTTTCTCTACATACAGCACCACCTTTCTCTACATACAGCAACACCTTCCTCTACATACAGCAACACCTTTCTCTACATACAGCAACACCTTTCTCTACTTACAGCAACACCTTTCTCTACCTCCTCTACATACAGCAACACCTTGCTCTACATACAGCAACACCTTTCTTTACATACAGCAACACCTTTCTCTATATACAGCAACACCTTTTCCAACATACAGCAACACCTTTCTCTACATACAGCAACACCTTTCCCTACATCCTCTACATACTGTACCTTCTTTCTCTACATACAGCAAAACCTATCTCTACATACAGCACCACCTTTCTCTACATACAGCAACACCTTCCTCTACATACAGCAACACCTTTCTCTACATACAGCAACACCTTTCAGGCTGAGGGAGGCTAAGAGGGAGGCTGAAGGAGGCTGAAGGAGGCTGAGAGAGGCTGAGGGAGGCTGAGGAAGGCTGAAGGAGGCTGAGAGAGGCTGAGAGGGAGGTTGAAGGAGGCTGAGAGGGAGGCTGAAGGAGGCTGAAGGAGGCTGAAAGAGGCTGAGAGGGAGGCCGAGGGAAGCTGAGGGAGGCTGAGAGGGAGGCTGAGGGAGGCTGAGAGGGAGGCTGAAGGAGGCAGAGAGGGAGGCTGAAGGAGGCTGAAGGAGGCTGAGAGAGGCTGAGAGGGAGGCCGAGGGAGGCTAAGGGAGGCTGAGAGGGAGGCTGAGGGAGGCTGAGGGAGGCTGAGAGAGGCTGAGAGGGAGGCTGAGGGAGGCTGAGAGAGGCCGAGAGGGAGGCCGGAGGCTGAGGGAGGCTGAAAGAGGCTGAGAAAGAGGCTGAGGGAGGCTGAAAGAGGCTGAGAGGGAGGCCGAGGGAGGCTGAGGGAGGCTGAGAGAGGCTGAGAGGGAGGCCGAGGGAGGCTGAGGGAGGCTGAGAGAAGCTGAGAGGGAGGCTGAAGGAGGCTGAAGGAGGCTGATAGAGGCTGAGAGGGAGGCCGAGGGAGGCTGAAAGAGGCTGAGAGGGAGGTTGAGGGAGGCTGAGGGAGGCTGAGAGAGGCTGAGAGGGAGGCTGAGGGAGGCTGAGTGAGGCTGAGAATGAGGCTGCGGGAGCCTGAGAGAAGCTGAGAGGGAGGCCGAGGGAGGCTGAGGGAGGCTGAGAGAGGCTGAGAGGGAGGCTGAGGGAGGCTGAGAGAGGCTGAGAGCGAGGCCGAGGGAGGCTGAGGGAGGCTGAGAGCGAGGCCGAGGGAGGCTGAGGGAGGCTGAGAGGGAGGCTGAGGGAGGCTGAGGGAGGGAGGCTGAGAGAGGCTGAGAGGGAGGCCGAGGGAGGCTGAGGGGGAGGCTGAGAAGGCTGAGGGAGGCTGAGAGAGGCTGAGTTGGAGGCTGAGGGAGGCTGAGAGAGGCTGAGAGGGAGGCTGAGGGAGGCTGAGAGAGGCTGAGAGGGAGGCCGAAAGAGGCTGAGGGAGGCTGAGAGAGGCTGAGAGGGAGGCCGAGGGAGGCTGAGGGGGAGGCTGAGAAGGCTGAGGGAGGCTGAGAGAGGCTGAGTTGGAGGCTGAGGGAGGCTGAGAGAGGCTGAGAGGGAGGCTGAGGGAGGCTGAGAGAGGCTGAGAGGGAGGCCGAGGGAGGCTGAGGGAGGCTGAGAGAGGCTGAGAGGGAGGCTGAGAGAGGCTGAGAGGAAGGCCGAGGGAGGCTGAGGGGAGGCTGAGGGAGGCTAAAAGAGGCTGAGGGAGGCTAAAAGAGGCTGAGAGGGAGGCCGAGGGAGGCTGAGAGAGGCTGAGAGGGAGGCCGAAGGAGGCTGAGAGAGGCTGAGAGGGAGGCTGAGGGAGGCTGAGAGAGGCTGGAGGGAGCTGAGGGAGGCTGAGGGGAGGCTGAGAGAGGCTGAGGAGGCTGGGAGAGTGGGAGGATGAGGGAGGCTGAGAGGGAGGCTGAGGGAGAGGGCTGAGGCTGAGGAGGAGGAGGCTGAGGAGGCTGAGGGGAGAGGCTGGGGGAGGAGAGGAGGCTGAGGGGAGGCTGAGGGAGGCTGAGGGAGGGAGGCTGAGAGGGCTGAGAGAGGAGGGAGGGAGGAGAGGAGGCTGGAGAGGGGAGGCTGAGGGAGGCTGGGAGGCTGAGGGAGAGGAGAGGGAGAGAGAGGGGAGGGAGGGAGAGAGGCTGAGGGGAGGAGAGGAGGGAGGGAGGCTGAGAGGGAGGCTGAGAGGGCTAGGTGGAGAGGAGGCTGAGGGAGGCTGAAGGGCTGGAGGAGGCTGAGGGAGGCTGGAGGGAGGCTGAGGGAGGCTGGGAGGCTGAGAGGAGCTGAGGGAGGCTGGAGGCTGAGAGAGGGAGGCTGAGAGGGCTGAGGGAGGGGGAGAGGGAGGCTGAGGAGAGCTGAGGGAGAGAGGAGAGGAGAGGCTGGCTGAGAGGAGGGAGGCTGAGAGGGAGGGAGAGAGGGAGAGGGAGAGGGAGGGAGGGAGAGGTGAGGGAGGCTGAGGGGAGGCTGGGAGGCTGGAGGCTGAGAGGCTGAGGAGGGAGGGGAGGGAGGCTGAGAGAGCTGAGCTGAGGAGGCTGAGGAGGAGGAGGGAGGCTGAGGGAGGCTGAGGAGGCTGAGGAGGCTGAGGGAGGCTGAGGAGGCTGAGGAGGCTGAGGGAGAGGGAGAGGGCTGAGGAGGGAGGCTGAGGGGCTGAGAGAGAGAGGGAGAGAGGAGGGCTGAGAGGAGGCTGAGGGAGGCTGGGAGAGAGAGGCTGGAGGCGGGGGAGGCTGAGAGGCTGAGAGGGAGAGGAGGCTGCTGAGGGAGAGGCTGAGAGAGGGGAGAGGGAGGCTGAGGAGGCTGAGGGAGGCTGAGGAGGCTGAGGGCTGAGAGAGGCTGAGAGAGGCTGAGAGGCTGAGGAGGCCGAGGAGGCTGAGGGAGGCTGAGGCTGAGGAGCTGAGAGAGGAGGCTGAGGGAGGGAGGGAGGCTGAGGAGGCTGAGGGAGGCTGTGAGCTGAGGGAGGAGGCTGGGAGGCTGAGAGGGAGAGGGAGGGGAGGCTGGGAGGAGGGAGGCTGAGGAGGGAGGGAGGGAGAGAGGCTGAGAGGGAGGCTGAGGAGGCTGAGAGGAAGGCTGAGAGGAGGCTGAAGGGCTGAGAGGGAGGCTGAGGGAGGCTGAGGGAGGCTGAGGCTTGAGAGAGGGAGGAGAGGAGGGAGGCTGAGAGGGAGGGAGGGCTGAGAGAGGGAGGCTGAGAGAGGAGGAGGAGGCTGAGGGAGGGAGGCTGAGAGGGGGGGGGAGGCTGAGGAGAGGCTGGGAGGGGAGGGAGAGGGAGGCTGAGGGAGGAGCTGAGGAGATTAGACTGAGAGGGAGGCTGAGGGAGGCTGAGAGAGGCTGAGAGGGAGGCCGAAGGAGGCTGAGGGAGGCTGAGAGAGGCTGAGAGGGAGGCTGAGAGAGGCTGAGAGGGAGGCTGAGGGGGAGGCTGAGAGGAGGCTGAGAGAGGCTGAGAGAGGCTGAGAGGGAGGCTGAGAGAGGCTGAGAGGGAGGCTGAGGGAGGCTGAAAGAGGCTGAGAGGGAGGTTGAGGGAGGCTGAAAGAGGCTGAGAGGGAGGCCGAAGGAGGCTGAGAGAGGCTGAGAGGGAGGCCGAGGGAGGCTGAGGGAGGCTGAGAGAAGCTAATAGGGAGGCTGAAGGAGGCTGATAGAGGCTGAGAGGGAGGCCGAGGGAGGCTGAGGGAGGCTGAGAGGGAGGTTGAGGGAGGCTGAAATAGGCTGAGAGGGAGGCTGAGGGAGGCTGAGAGAGGCTGAGAGGGAGGCTGAGAGAGGCTAAGAGAAGCTGAGAGGGAGGCCGAGGGAAGGGAGGCTGAGGGAGGCTGAGAGAGGCTGAGAGGGAGGCTGAGGGAGGCTGAGAGAGGCTGAGAGGGAGGCTGAGGGAGGCTGAGGGAGGCTGAGAGGGAGGCTGAGGGAGGCTGAGAGAGGCTGAGAGGGAGGCTGAGGGAGGCTGAGAGAGGCTGAGAGGGAGGCTGAGGGAGGCTGAGAGAGGCTGAGAGGGAGGCTGAGGGAGGCTGAGAGAGGCTGAGAGGGAGGCTGAGGGAGGCTGAGAGAGGGAGGCTGAGGGAGGCTGAGAGGCTGAGGGAGGCTGAGAGGGAGGCTGAGGGAGGCTGAGAGAGGCTGAGAGGGAGGCTGAGGGAGGCTGAGAGAGGCTGAGAGGGAGGCTGAGGGAGGCTGAGAGGGAGGAGGCTGAGGGAGGCTGAGAGGCTGAGAGGAGGCTGAGAGGGAGGCTGAGAGAGGCTGAGAGGGAGGCTGAGAGGGAGGCTGAGGGAGGCTGAGGGAGGCTGAGAGGGAGGCTGAGAGGGGGCTGAGAGAGGCTGAGAGCGAGGCCGAGGGAGGCTGAGGGAGGCTGAGAGAGGCTGAGAGGGAGGCTGAGGGAGACTGAGAGGGAGGCTGAGAGAAGCTGAGGGAGGCTGAATGAGGCTGAGAGAGGCTGAGAGGGAGGCCGAGGGAGGCATAGAGGGAGGCTGAGGGAGGCTCAGGGAGGCTGAGAGAGGCTAAGAGGGAGGCTGAGGGAGGCTGAAAGAGGCTGAGAGGGAGGCTGAGGGAGGCTGAAAGAGGCTGAGAGGGAGGCCGAGGGAGGCTGAGGGAGGCTAAGAGAGGCTGAGAGAGGCTGAGAGGGAGGCTGCGGGAGCCTGACAGAAGCTGAGAGGGAGGCCGAGGGAGACTGAGGGAGGCTGAGAGAGGCTGAGAGGGAGGCTGAGGGAGGCTGAGAAAAGCTGAGAGCGAGGCCGAGGAAGGCTAAGGGAGGCTGAGAGAGGCTGAGAGGGAGGCCGAGGGAGGCTGAGGGAGGCTAAGAGAGGCGAGCTGAGAGGGAGGCCGAGGGAGGCTGAGGGAGGCTGAGGGGAGGCTGAGAGGGAGGCTGAGAGAGGCTGAGAGGGAGGCCGAGGGAGGCTGAGGGAGGCTGAGAGAGGCTGAGAGGGAGGCTGAGAGAGGCTGAGGGAGGCTGAGGGAGGCTGAGAGGGAGGCTGAGAGGGAGGCTGAGGGAGGCTGAGAGAGGCTGAGAGGGAGGCCGAGGGAGGCTGAGGGAGGCTGAGAGAGGCTGAGAGGGAGGCTGAGGGAGGCTGAGAGAGGCTGAGAGGGAGGCTGAGAGAGCTGAGAGGGAGGCTGAGGGAGGCTGAGGGAGGCTGAAAGAGGCTGAGAGGGAGGCTGAGGGAGGCTGAGAGGCTGAGAGGGAGGCCGAGGGAGGCTGAGGGAGGCTGAGAGAGGCTGAGAGGAGGCTGAGAGAGGCTGAGAG